>MCJB01033868.1:2350-48128 GCA_002018475.1 Nicotiana obtusifolia | reverse complement strand
CATTTGGCGGTTTTATATTCGGGTGGATGTTATAATTTGGATTAGTGTGTGTTTAGCACTGCTGAAAGTGCTGAAGTTTGAATTTTTACTTGGACTCTTGAATAGTTCTGAGTGTCTATGTGTGTGTATTATCTATATGCCCTGTGTATTCAGCTAGTTGAATGTTGAAGGCCCCCCCTGTTATTGGCGATTTCATAATTGGGAATTGGGTGGGTGTTAGAGGACTAATGTCTGTTTATTACGGTTAAAAGTGCTGAAGTTTGAATCTTTACTTTGATTCTTGAATAGTTATCAGTGTGTACACTTCATTGGAGGATTCTGATTGTAAAAAGTTCTTCTTCATCGTTTCAGTTTGACTTTTGGGATAGATTGGAGGTGGGAATGAGGCAGAAGGGTGATAAGTTTGACGCTCTTGTTATCCTGGTGTTTTTGCTCTTGGGTATGTCTCTTTATTTATTGCTTATTCTTTTGTACTTTATATCATGGATAGATTTTGGTCTGAAGGACATTTAGCTGTTTTTCTCCTTAAGAAATGTATGAATTCTCAGTATCTACTTGTTTAAACCTATACCCCTCTTTGTTAATTTCTAGTATTGCATGGACATTTTACTTCTGGCTAGCACATTCATCTCTTGATTTCCTTTGGTGTTCAGGGAAGACTAAGCTTGTAAAAAGAAGCTAATTTAGTCTTTGAACCTCGTATATATTTAGTAAAGTTCAACAGCAAAAATTTAACATTTGACCCTTGGAAAAGCGTGAAGCTTTTTAAGCTCTTGAGGCCTTCTTGTGATTAAACATAGCCGTCCTGAAAATCTCTATTACAGCTCTGATTGAAAGCTGAATGTTTCATGATACTGATGATTTGAATATTGTCACGATGATGATATCTGTCCTTGTGTTTTTTGTTGGTGAAGTTACATGCGAATGCTATTTATGTTGTAAGTGAAGCATTATGGATACGATTCATATGAAGTTCATAAGATTTTTTCATACGCATGTCATGGAGCTCAGTTTAGGGGAATGAGGATTTATATTTATCTGGGAAGTGATAATGTTGTTTGGTGCGCAGTTTCTACCATATCAAAGGCATCTGAGAGCAAAGATGGCTTCGTGCAGTGTGAACACATTGTCAAGCAGTGGGCGTCTTCTTCACTTGACTTGGAAGTCAAAGATGACAAACATGTCTTGCAGAACTTGCTCTTTTTTCTTCATGTCCCCAGGACTGGAGGGCGAACATATTTTCATTGGTACAAATGGCTTCCCTCGATAAATTCCTTTCCCTTTGACAGAGATGAGGAACAGAACTGCTTGGACGAAACATTGCATATTATGATCTGCATATTAGCTAATGATTTATTAATCGTTTTTGTGCAGCTTTCTTAAAAAGCTTTATGCCAGTTCTTTGGAGTGTCCACGTTCGTATGATAAGTTAAGGATTGATCCAAGGTAATAAATTTCTTCATTCTTTATGCATCAAATCGTTGCAATTATTGGTCATTACTACTTTCAAAGTTGTTAGAATGTGATATTAGATGCTATGAGAAGGGACCTAAGGGAACTCATAAGTTAAGTTGAAATGACAAATTGCATTAGGCATTCCAGTGTAGCACCTCTGATATTGAATACTAATGCTGTTAACTTACTGTTGACGATAAGGTAACTTCTGCCCATTTGACTCTTTGTTTTAATCCTATTTGTGTATTTTGGAAGTTAGAGTTAATGGGAGAATTATATGATTCAGAGTATTTAGCTTTATTGAGAAGAAATAAATGGTTTACCGAACAAAAGTACATATTTTTATAAGGTCTGGTTGTTTGAAAGCATCCAGGTAGAAGCTATTATATCAATCATTTTGAGATGTGCTGGAGCACGAAATCTCTCTGCTTTTACTTCAGCAGTCTTCCTATGGTAATATAGTAATAGAGAAGCAATTCTGATTAGCGCTACTGTACAGTTTGTTCTATGTCTATCTGCTTCCTCTTTTCCTTTTTACCTTTTTCAGTTCAGGAAATCTATTAATAGTTGCTCTCAATTTTACTACTTCTCTTTGCTGGTGCAGAAAACCAAAATGCCGCTTGCTGGTTACTCACGATGACTACAGCATGATGTCCAAGCTTCCCAAGGATGAAACTTCTGTGGTGACAATCCTTAGGAATCCAATTGACCGTGTTTTTAGCACTTACGAGTTTTCTGTGGAGGTAGCAGCTAGGTTCTTGGTGCACCCTAACTTGACATCTGCCACTAGAATGTCTGGACGGCTGCGTTCAAAAAATACAATCAGCACTCTAGATATTTGGCCATGGAAGTACTTGGTCCCTTGGATGAGAGAAGATCTATTTGCTCGAGTATGTCTTTTTAACAGCATTTGTCGATTCATCATCTTGTCCAGTGAGCTACCTATCATGCATGCCTCTATATTAACAAGTTATACATATATATCTAAAAACCTTATTCAGCCAAATATATTAACCTGAAAGTATATTTGTCTTTATCTAGTTTTCTTTCCTCATCCTCCTCGTGGTTGGTAAGGATTCCTTTACTGATCAGTCTGCTTCCTTGCCATTGGAAATGATATTCAGTTTTTCTTTTCTAGCATGTTCCGCAGTATAGTCTGTACTATGTATCAGTTATTCCTGAGGCAGTGATAGTCATGGATGTCCTGTTTCTCAGATATCTCATCATATGATGCCTCTGTTTGGTTTAGATGCTTCTTAGTTGCATTTATTTGGTTGCTAAATAAAGTACAAGATGCTTATTATTTTAAATAATTCCTCTTTCTAGTGTGTACAACAACTGGTCCGAAACACATTACCTTGTTTATTTTGAGACATTATATGTTTCTACTATGTATGAAGTCCTTTTCTGATTGTAGAGGAGGCTTATTTCAAAATACAATTAAAATGACTAATAATCTTTTACTAGGTTTGCCCCCTCTGATGTGGAGGCAGGGGCAGCAAGGTGGGGGGAATTTCTGTCATGCATTTCTCCGTAGCATTATGAATTTGTCTTGCTTAATCATTAATATGTTGCATATCCTCTGGGCTGCAGAGGGAAGCAAGAAAACAAAAGGGCAATTCTGCTGTTGCAAGCACTAATCCATATGATATGGAGGAGATGGTGATGCCTCTACATGAATATATTAACAATCCTATTGCTCGGGACATCATTCACAATGGAGCCACATTTCAGGTATTATTGCCTGGTTTTATAGTTACAATTTGAAACCGTGCGACCTCCTTTTCTTTTTCTGCATTCCATTGTTTGGAGTTCTACAAAAACTTAAATTAGGGATCCAACTCGGAACTTTTGTGGGAAGGTTGTGAATGGCATTCTTATGTTGGTACTTTACTATAAATTTCAAGTTTTTCTTCTGCTTGATTGGTTAATTGGTGTTTAACTGGTTACTGGAACTACAGTTGGACTCCTTTTCTTTTCTGTTTCATTCTTTTCAGAAAACATTGGCAAACTGCAATGAAACTGCAAATTGCTTTAAACCTTGCACATGTTGGCCCTAGACCAGCCTCAGATACTGCCTTGCGTGCTATATGCTGTATCATGAAATAGTCTCTTGCTTTAACAATTTTATGCTTTTTGAAAATGTTTTCTCAAAACAGATTCTTCAACTAATGCAAAAAAAAGAAAAAAGAAAAAAAGCAACAATGATATATGACAAGGCTCCTTATCATTTCTTTGGCTGTAGCAAAGGAGGGACTCTTTTCTTAGAGAGTGGATGGAAAGGAAAAAAAACATTAGTGCTATTCAAGTGCAATGGAGGATGCTTTTTATTTTTATTTTTTCTGTCTCCGTTGTGAAGAACTTGTGACTGCTCATTTGTGTATCCTACAAGGTGTCAGATCTCATTCTTGTAGGCTGTCTTGTCTTTTAATAAAATAATAATTTATTGATATGGTGGAAAAAATTCCTGGCATACAAAGTGGTTACAGAAGAGGAGAGCTTACACAAAAATATGGTTTTAACCAATAACACCTCATCTATGCTAATTGGGACATTGTGGAGCACCAAAATTTTACAGAACAAAATAATTTGCCCTAATATGTGAAAAAGTACTTTCCAACCCTTCAGACACTCCTTTTTTTTTCCTTTCTGCAATATCCACGTGTGAGCCCTAGGTGTCCAACTCAAAGTAGCATCCACCACTGTTAGATGTCCACATTTTAAGCTTTTCAGTTACCCTGGCATATTTGTCAACTGCGAAATAGAATAAGTTATGGACTCTTCCCTCAAAGTTAAATGTCCACATCTGAGATTGCACAAGAACAACCTTCTCTTATAAGTAAATGCACTGCCCTTATATTCCAGCTTACAAGAAGAGCCTACTATTGTTGCTTCACCACTTATCAAAGGCTGCTGTAGGAGATGATTCTCTCATCCCTATCAAAGAAGAAAACAAGTTAAAGGCACTTTTCTTCGACTTCAACTGGCTTTACCTTTGTTTTGATAAGTTTCTAGTTTCTAGCCCTTTGAAAACTCAATAAGAAGACTATAAGGAGAATGTCACCTCCACATCGTGGTTCATTTATTTGTAGTAGATAAATTTGTACATCTATAACCAGGTTAAATAGGAATTCCTGAGCCCAGATCCATTCAAAGGGTTAATTATGTATACAATGTCTAGTTTTCAGAAGTCAAATATGATAGACTAAGGGTGCTTGTGGCGTTTCTAGATTATGTATATAATGTCTAGTTTTCAGAAAAGTATGTAAATTGGCATGCTTGTGACGTGTCACTCTGGTGATTTTACAATTAGATTACCTCTTACAAATTTTATGCTGTTTCTGCATAATTGTTTTGGTGCCTGCCTTTATAATTGTCTCTGCTCAGAATGTCACGACTAGTATATCACGATAACCATGAAGCCTAGGATCAATTTACCAGAGCCTGGCATATATAGTAGGGTTGATACCATACAAGTTTACTGAGATTAGATAATCTAGTAACCTGGGATAAAGAAGTTGCTCTTTAGTTGATTATAATGGTAAGCATACACATTCCTTGTGTCTAACGAGTGGGGCAGCAATAGCATAACTAAAATTTAGTTCTTGATTTCTGAAGGATGGAAAGAAAAGAAACCCCTCCCCCTCTCCCGACCCAAAGGAATGGCTCTTGAAGTTGTTTCATCTGCCTGATAGTGTCTAATTTATAGGTCGCAGGACTTACAAACAACTCTTATCTGGCAGAGGCACATGACGTTCGTCACTGTGTACTGAAGTATCAGTCTCTTGGAGATTATGTGCTTAAGGTTGCAAAGGTAATAAGCCACACTAAATAGCGACTCTGTAATATACTCTGCTATATCCCCTTCTTGATGATGGTTGAAATTACTTGTAAATTCTTGCAGAAGAGGTTGGATGATATGTTGTATGTTGGACTCACAGAGAACCACAAAGAATCAGCCACCATGTTTGCAAATGTAGTCGGTACTCAGGCAATTTCACAGTTCACTAGTTCTAGATCACATGGAGATCATGCTGCTAATAACAACTCAGGTCAGTTTAGAAGCAACTTATTTCACCGAATTGATGTCTTGGCTACAAATATTCCTTTTTTGTTCTACGGGTATCATGTAACAGTCAATGGTTGGATGAATGTCAGTTTAAACACACCAAGCAGACGCTCAGCTATACACTTCTTTTTTCTATTTATTTCTGTTCTTGATGGGGTGAGTTATTGAACCCGTCACTGAAGCTTCCACCTTATGAGAGGCCGATTTTGGTGGTCCCATATTTTTTTCTTATTGCTTCATCAAAAATTCCAAAATTGGTCAGAAATAGAGGTTGAGTTTATAGAAATGTTTTAAAAGTCCCTTATCAAAAAAATAGAAATGTTTCAAACGTTGAGTTTATAGAAATGTTTCAAATTGATTTCTCAAGAACGACCTATTTTCTTCTAGAATCTAGTGTTTTTCAAGTTGGACACTTACTAAGTTGTAGTTTTGACGATTACATCATCTGGTTGTGTACAGAACAGAGATCTTCACTGCTAGAATCTGATTTTGATAACACTTACCACCATGTAAGATTTCTGTCTCTCTTGAAATGTGATCATAAATTGCCTTATCGGCTTTAAATGCCTGTTTGAATATCATATTAAGCTGTGACTTTTATCCTTCATTTCACCCAAACTTCAGAGCAACAGCTCATACGAAAAGCCCAGCCAAATCTCATCAGTTGAGCGAGGTGAAGCGACAAAGGAAAATGTAAGCCCATTGGTTTGAAGTCTAAGACAATGTCTTTCTGTTCTAACTGCAACATATGAGAATGTTCCAAAATGTAACTTTTCTGCCTCCATTACAGATGACTGTAGGAAAACTCATGGATGTATATGAGAGCTGCATTTCGAACTTAAGGAAGTCCCAATCTGAAAGACGCGTAAATTCTCTAAAGAAAATTTCTCCAGCAAATTTTACAAAGGAGGTATTGTAGCCAAATCCTGTTCTGTTTTTCAACCTCCTGCAATTTTCTTTTTTACATGTTTACCGACGCAGTTCTACATACTTAGTTTCAGATTTATCAAGGGTTCAATCATCTTATCATAGACATTCATGGTTTCAAATTTGACAGGGACGTCGTCAGGTGTCTGAAGCACTTCTTCAGGAGATCACATCGTTAAGCAGTCTAGACGTGGAGCTTTATAAATATGCCCAAACGATCTTTGCAAATCAACACAAACTCATGTTGCAGAACAAGGTTGTCACAGTAAGTGCCCAAACGATCTTTGCAAGTCAACATATCTTTGCATAAGCTACAAGCACTAGAGCATGTTTATGTCTCATCCTAAGGAATTTTACGTAGGGCATGGATTTCTAAGAGAGCATTCTATCTAATAAGTTGCAGGCTTAATCGTTTGTGCTATTCTGCAGAACCAGGTGGACAATGGGTTCGACGATTCATATAGTGCATTTTCTTGGGAAGCCATTTCTATTGCCCTTTCCGTGCTCTTTGTTCTTCTATTTGCTGTCCTTTTTGTAACTGCAAAAAGAAGAACATCGAAACTTAAGTTATGATTCTATTGCAATATCTCCGACATTAATGACCGGAAAACAGGAAAAGAAATTGAATAGAAAGATAAAGTTAGCTCAGTTAGCATTAAGATGATCAAGCCTCAATAGTGGAGGTAACTATACTCACATCATGTGAGTCATATGCAATTTTGTGGGTAAATCAAAGCTTAATGTAAAATTTTGTTCCAATACCCCTTGCTGGCTACTGCTTTTTGTTTACTATATACTTTTCTATTAGATGTTCTTAGCAAATTTTGTTTTTATTCCCAATTATGTTTCACTGAAAATCAAACCCTTTTAAAGAGAGTATAAAACTACTTATGTTGTAAAAATAACAAATACCCGGTTACAGAAGTGGATTCTCAGGCAAACCGCAAGCATGGCTTTTGATTTACTTGTTTTAAGAATTTTGGTTTTTATTCAGATTTTTGGATTATGGTTCGGATTTAATTTTTGTATCTCCGCAAAATCAAATTATTTATACCTGATGTAGTTATATTTGGCCCTATGTATTAGACATTAACCCATGCTAAGTCCTTATTAAACAAAATTAGTCCGTTAGCAAACTAACCGATTCTAAGTAAATCGTTTGCACGATCAGGTGATTAATATTTAACACCCCTCTATCGCTAATTAAGGTGGAATTAAACGTTTCGAATTTGCAATTTCTCCGGTACTGTTAGGAGAGTAATTGCACCATTTTATCACGAATACTTTATTAGAATGATAGTGGTGGGAACTGGGAACGAGGGATTATTACGCCAAATTGATATGAATACTTTAGTTGAATATGCTTTCTTCTAAGAAAAAAAAAATCTCATTTAGCGAAAATTAAAATATAAAATAACTGTTACTGTTTCCTTTTTGTAGTTTTGTTATTGTATTTTTTTTGGATTATGTTGTGACTTTGTTTTTCCTGAGGGGAGGGTGTAGCGAAAACAATCTCTCCTACCTTGAAGGATTAGGCTGCATGCACATTATCCAAACTAAAGTTACTGTATCCAGTCCGAATGTCCGCCCATACTAGCACGTATCACTGCATTTTCCTTGGCATTCTGCCATACGTTTTTATAGATCAATAAATATCATATTTAGATGTAAATTGCAATTCAATCTAATTACAACTATTCTAAAAAATTCTACCAAGGATAAATGATCCAAGCATACATACAATAAAAGAAACACTAGAAAGCATTTCAAACAGAAACTGTCCAATCGGCACACAGTAACATCAACCTCCCAACCAAAATCATACTTGCATTATTGCATCCTCACACCATCAAATTAGTAGTGTCAGAATTTTTTTGATGGGGTCAAAGAAAAATAGACCCAAAAAAAAAAAATTAAATCAATTTTCTTTTTTGGAATAACACTGTATTAGTATTACCCTTTGGTCAGAAGGGACCATCACAAATATTGGTCCCACTTAACAGCTCATCAATTATCAGATAGGAGTAACATTTACACAAACTCAGGTCCCATACCATCAAAATTATGGTAAAATTTATTCATCTTCGATATTTATATTATATTAATAAATATAAAATATATATCTTTGATACCTAAATTATCACTTAACAATATTTAAACAATTAAACAATAAGTATTTGAATTTGAACTATTTTATTTGACATAAATAAATGTGAAGAAAAACCTTAGAGCAATAGTATATTATCGCAGAAATGACACCAGGTAGCCACTTTTAAAGGCTGTTATTTAAGAATTAGTCGGTGCGTCTTGAATTTTTTTTTTCGGTTCAATTTTTCACAATAAAAATATTCAGAATTGTCTTGAAGTTAAGATTTTTAATTTAAAATTTTAGGACAATATAAATTCTGGCTAATCTCTAAATAGCATCCCTGAGAATGACTATTTGCGCAATTGCCACAAAATTATCTATGTGTGGCCTATAGGTTATGGTTCGAGCCTTAGAAGCAACCACTAATATTAGTATTAAGTTAGGCTGTCTACATCACACCACTTGTGTGCGATCCTTTTCCTGCAATTCTGTGTGAATACCAGTTACTTTGTGCACCGAGCTGTCCTTCAATAACTATCATATGCAAATAAATATTTATCTTAAAACTAATTCATAAGATCACTTGTCTCTCCCTCCAAAACAATCACATGATCCGCCGACCATTTCATTTCCCCTACTCCTCCTCTTCACCCTATCAAATTGCATTATTTCATTAATTTACTTTTTTCACGAAAACCTAAAGTCTGAATTTTGAAAATCCAAACTCTCCAAATAGTCACCAATTCAGACAAAAAGATTTCGAAAAAAGTTATAAAAAATAAAAGAAGAAAAAAGAAAAAGCTTTTATTTTTGTTATTCCCCTTTATCTAATATCCTCTTTCTTACCCTATCTTTTTGTTATTCGTCTATTCTCTGCAAAACTAAACTTCCGCCATAAAGTGCAAATGCCATACTCAAGGGTTTAAGGGGTTTTTGTTCTACGGTAAGTACACGTGCAAAATATTCACTTCTCTTTTCTCATACCCACTTCACTATTTTAACTAAAGTTTACATCTTTTTAAGGTAAAAACTCACCTTGTGTTTTTTTTCCAGCTTTTTAAGGTGTGTTGAGAAAATGGGTCAAAGTTTTTTGAAGATTTTCGCTACTTTTTTGTATAAATGGCTAATTTAGCTTAATGGTCACTGAAATTACTGAGCTTTTGAGTTTTTTCCTTTGAAATTATTTTTTTTCTATTTTATTGCCTTTTTTCATATATTTTTTAGCTGCTGAACTAAGCCGACATGTTTGTCTTGTTTAGTTTGCTAGGGCAAAGGTTGTTTTGGTCATGTGAAGTTGATGGTACTGTTAGGAAAGTGACTGACAAAACGACGTCGTTTTTATTAGGAGTAAAATTATTTTTCTTAATTTTATAATTAACACGTGTTGTTTTTAATTATCAGTTTTCCCCTAATTTGGTCAACCATTACTCTATTTAGACCTTCTCCTTCTGCAGCATTCTCTTGATTTATCTAGGTGCACAATTAGTCTATATTTTAAAGTAATTAATAAAATGGGTATTTAAAATTAATTTTTTCATTAGTGTGATAAATACTTTATCATAATTAGATGAAGATTCTATTTCATAATTGGATTCTAATTAGAATCCTATTTTTGGTACATTTTTAGTACATAGCACAAAGACACGTATCAAATAAGTTGTAACTTGTTCCGTACCTACTAAGGTTTTGTATAAGCAAAAACTCGGGTATCCTTATATGGATAAAATTTGAATAGGTAATATTAATCCAACCTTATAGATAACATTTACCCTTTTTTTTTTCTTTTAAATAAACCTTAGCAATCTATTTCCTAGGTTAGGTTCATGTTTACTTAAATAGGGCTACATAAATTTGGAAAAGAAATATAGTCTATATGGTGAGTTAAGTGTATGAATTTTGTGCATGAGTCCTTTTTAAATACTCTTTAATGGTATCATTGTCATAAGTATTTTGTTCTGTTTTAATGGTGTTATAAATTTATAATCTTTTTTTATACCTCAGAAGATGACTATGGTTGGACATTGTGGTTATTTGGATGGAATTCCAAATGGTCCTGTTGTTGACGAAGATTTTGATGATATACTCAATTTCTTGGATTTTCCCTTGGAAAGTTTGGAAGAAGATGGACAAGGTGTAGAATGGGATGCTAGTGAGTCCAAGTTTCTTGGACCGATTCCGATGGATGCTCTTATGGCTTTCCCGCCCGTGCCTCAAGGCAACATTGGTAACAGTCGGGTGAAGGCGGAGCCAAATTCCAATCATCCTGTGAGTTTTCAGTTTTCTTTTGTAACGCTTGTTTATGTTGAATGCTTTTGTGTTGCATGTTTTTGGTTTCTTTGTTTTGTAAACAAATATGGAAGTTGGTGGCGTAGACTTGTGGTTAAGAGGTTTTAGTAGTTTATATTGTTGCTGTTTAATGAGAATGCTGCTGATAATAAGGGTGAACTATGTGTTCTATTTGGAAGCCTATAAACCAGGGGCAGTGTCAAAGCATGAAAGTTGGTACTTTTGGTTAAATTTGTTCGACTCGCGCATGCCCTCTTTTTTTTGCCTCTGCTGTTTTCAATTATGGATTCAGATATGAAAGCAATGGCATTCTTGTATTGGAAATCCAAGGTTTGATAAACAAAGAACAGCTTATGTAAACAATGTAATTCTAAGGTGATTGTGTTGGCTTTGCTTCTATTTTCTTTTCCTTTCAATCTGTCCTATGCCTTTTTTCTGCAAATGTAGTCCTTTGCTCTCTCCAAAGTATCATGCAGTTTTAGGAGAAAAAAGGATTTTCTATTTGTTTCCTTGTTACACTTGTTCTAAAAATATATTAACTTCCTCTTCTCCCTCTCTCTCTCTCTATTTCTTTTTGTTTTTGGTTTCTGTTTGTTCCTCCTAGTTGCTCCTTGGTAAAAACTGCATGAACGAAGGCCAGAACTTGTGTTACATGGAATTCTGCCGAATATACTGTAACAGCTCGTCATAATGTTATGGGATTGAAATGGAAGGATGAAATATGTATTTAAATCTTGGTTAAGTTGGTGCGTCATTTAAAGAAAAATGATACGGTGTCCTTATCGAAAAGGCAATAACAAAAAACATAAGTGTCCCTATGTAGAAGCTACAATAAAATGTTGGGTTACAAGCTGTTCCGTTTCATCTCTTCTGCTAATGAAAATTCTTGGGTGGAGAATACCTACTCCAATTGCTATCGTCCATCATCTGCTATGGTGTCTGATTAAAGGATAGTGCCATGATCGACGTGTAAGAAACTAGTCCATCAACTAAGTGCTTGGCTTGCTTGAAATTTGCAGTTGGTAATGTGGTTTATATAAGTTACTATGAGTGCTCACAACTAGCGGCATCGAGTCACAGTCTCGGTTACTTTAGCTGAATTAACCTTTAGTTTCAGTTGAAAATATATAAGAACTTCCTATCCCTATTTTTAGTTCTTCTTAAAGATCAATGAACCTCAACTTTCAGTGAAGATGGGGACTCTCAGAATCAGTAAAAATGTTATTGTATCTTTCTTGGCGATTCTTTTTTCTTCATAAGATATCTGTCATAAGGAGTTTTGATCTTCTGAAGAAGAGTAACTTGTATGTTCAATATAAGAACATATTGAACCTTTGTAAAAGTACTTCAATCGCTGACACCTTGATATTGCTTCTCTGAAGAAAAAACGTATCTGTTGCATTGAAACAATACAAAAGCAATTCTCTGGAAAAAGTCCACTTAATACAAAAGCAATTCTCCGGTGGATGCATAATATTATGTGTAATTCATGTATAATATGTGTATAATCAATGTGTAATCTATGTATACCGGCTAGGAAAAGTAAATAGTGAATCTGTCCAGCTATTTATTTGTGTATCCCAAAAAAGTATTGAAAGCTGAAAACATGTAACTTCTTAGTTCTTTTGTTTCTCTGAGTTTTCCTTTGTAAGCTCTTGTAATCAACTCTTAAAAAGAGTGTTAGAGTGCAGAAACTGCTTGTCATTTATATATCACATACGTTCCTAATTAAGTGCTACCTATCAGATCAAAGTTACTGAGGGCCAGGGAACTGGTATTTTCCAGACGCAAAGCCCGGTTTCAGTTCTTGAAAGTAGCAACTCCTGCTCTGGTGGAAAGAGCATATCCATCAAACATGACATTGTCATTCCCGTACGTCCTCGCTCCAAGCGTCCACGATCTTCAGCTCTTAATCCATGGATTTTGATGCCTCCCATATCTTCTACAAGATTTGCATCCAAGAAGACTTCTGATGCTAGAAAGGGTAAAGAGAAGAAGAGAAAGATGTCGCTGCTATCAGTGCCACAGATAGCAGATGTTACCAAGAAGAAGACAACCTCCGCGCAACAGTCTAGTTTCAAAAAATGCACACATTGTCAAGTCACAAAGACACCTCAGTGGAGAGAGGGACCACTGGGGCCAAAGACACTATGCAACGCCTGTGGAGTCCGCTATCGTTCTGGGCGTCTATTCCCAGAGTACCGACCTGCTGCTAGTCCTACATTTGTTCCAACTTTGCACTCAAACTCTCACAGGAAAGTCGTAGAGATGAGAAAAAAAGCTCTGTATGGAGAAACATCTGCACTTGAGGAACCTCACAATGTGATCGTAGAGGGGCCTCCAATGTCACCGGCACCGGAGTTTGTTCCAATGAGTAGCTATTTGTTTGATGTATACTGAAGAGATGATTATAATTAGTTAGGAACTTAATTTTAGTTAATTTGTTTTATTTTCAAGTGGGGTCATGGGTGGTTCTGCTGGTATGGTGGCTACTCGCGCTATGTGTTGATGTACAAATGTGGAATCTTAGGTGTCTAGGTTAGATAATTGATTGGAGGTCAGAAGGAAAAGCTTTGAATCAGTGTTTGATGGAGCAGTTCCTCTTATGTAAAAACTGAACTAGATATAGTAGATGGTTAGGTTTCATTTTTACCCCCTTGATTTAGCCTTCAATATATTTTTATTAGTCTTAGTGTCTATGGAGTTGTAGCTTTTAGATCACTAATTTGCATATTTGCAACATGATTTTGAATGTTTTCTCTTCAAAGAGGATTGCTCTTGCCACACTGCAAATATTTTGTGTTTCATTTAAAGAGATTGGAGTTGCATTACATCCAACACTAGCAACTTAAATCTATACTCAAATGTTGCAAAGTTCAGATTTTACCAAGCCTCTTTCATGTTCTTGCTTGCTGTTCCACTATTCATGTGCTCACTCCTTTTCAAAGAAACAACTACACTTCAATCGCAAGTAAGTTGAGGTCGCCCAGTTGAATTCTCATTGTTTATGTCGTTGAAGGAGAGCCTTGGAGCAATGGTAAAATTGTCTTCTTATGACTTATAGATCACAGGTTCGAGTTGTGAAATCAGTTAGTGATACTTGCATCTCGCACCCGTTGGTGTGCGCCTCTTTCCCGGACCTTATGTGAATGTGAGATGCTTCGTGCACCGGATCCTATGTCGTTCTATTCAAGCTCGTTTTAGTTCAATGCAAATATGCGATGCCAATTAGTTGGTATTACGTTTTAGTTATATTATACTTTATGTTATACTTAAGGACAAATATACGGAAGAAATTGAATACGGAAAAGGGTCAAAAATATTTCTCTACTATGTGAACAAGATTATTTATATCCTTACTATAGAGTAGGCACAAAAATACCCCTCTGCCGTTAGGAATATCATCCCACATGGCCTGACATTTTGCTAAGGTGAATCCCATGTGCCACACTACCTCACCACCCAATCCCATTTTACTCTCTCCGTCAATTTTTTTTTCTCCAACACCACCTGAATATCCTTATTCTGAACATTACTATATAGTTCCCTTACCTTCCTCCCAAATCTATTTATTTTACAAAACATCAAGACTCAAAATATTTCTCTGTATAGATATATTTACTTTTTATGAGGTCCACTATATTTGTTTTTTTATAGGTATACCTGTATACTGTGTGGGTTTTCTATATTTTTCTTGTAAATTTATGTTAAATTCTCAGAAATACGAATTAATTGAATTAAAAAAAAAAAAAAAATGCATCCACTGTGATATATAACACTGGAGAGTACTTTGAAGATCGGAAACCAGTTGCCGGGCTGACGTTGGTCCAGTTCAAACAAAATTCTCATCCAGAATAAAACCCAAGTTTAAAGTAAAAAAAAAAAAAGAAAGGAGTCACATGTACTCTATTTGTCTTTACTCTTTACTGGGTTAGTTCAAAGATAGAGAAGTCTTTCTTATTTGTTCATCAATTATTGTACATTGGACAATTTGTAGAAATAAGTCGGAGCTTCTATTTACTTGCTTGAACGGCAACAATATTTACTTCACTCTAGCACTTATTTTTTTGCCTTGACTTTCCTGAAACTCGGTTGTCTTTGATTGACTTATTAGTCTATTTTTGGCAGTGGTTGTGTAAAGGGGAGGAATGAAATGGATTCGAGCAGTGAGATGGCATGCCACATGGCATCTGCCTAAGCAAAATATCAGGACATGTGGGATGATGTTGGTTTGGAGGGCTTTAACGGCAAAAGGGTATGTTTGTTCCAATTCTATAACGCCAGGGGCTGTAATGAACTGATAGTATAACAGAGTGTATAAATGATCCTTTCCGCATAGTAAAAGAATATTTTTGACCCTTCTCCGAATTGAATAAATATATGTTCATAATTTAATTCACAAAAATTAAGAATCAAGGATATATTTCATATTTAAGTTCACAATTACCGCAAGCTTTTCTATGTAGCATCTTCTTTAATCTTATCCTTGTTTAAATTACTATGAATTTAAAAAAGATTTACAACAGTTAAAGTTCATAGAACACAAAGTTAGAGAAAAACAAAATCCCCTAGAGTAAGAAAAGAGTTTGTTCACAATTTATTTCACAAATATTTGAAAATCAACAAATAATTCGAAAAAATATCCGAAATTGTTTATATATGGGAAGTTTTAAACTTTAGTTTTATACTTGTTCCTGCTATTATGTATTGAGTAAATTATAGTTTTCAAAGTTTAAAGGAAAGAAAATAATAATAAAAAATCTACAGCTAAGTCACTTATAATATGCATGGTTAATATAACAAATAGAACCCAAATCTGATTCTCCAACTTGCTGTGATATTGCTCCGCTGGAGATAACAGAAAATGATGTTAATTATCATAGCCCAAATTCAAGGCATTCTTCATATCTAACTATAAGAAAAAAATATTACAAAACTAATTTAATTTATGAAATATTTCAGTTGAATTATGTACAACTTAAAAAGCTCTTGAAGTATAAAATAAATGACAATCTCCTCTTTTTTCAATTCAGAACAATTTGTAAACAAACGAAAGTGCTTAAAAATTTTTTACTCTCGTTTTATTTTAAACCTTGCTCTGTTGGGCATAGAGAGTAAGATAAAATCACCAAAATAAAGAGTTTTTAAGACTTGTGATGTTAAATATGTCATAATACTTGAATGACCCTAAGACTTTTGAAACTTGTGACCTTAAATATGTTATAATATTTGTATGGAGCTAGTCATTAAAGATAAAATAAAAAACTTTAAGTTAAATTATTTTCAAATTTTGAAAGGATCAATTCCTTTTGTAACAAAAGTAAATCGAGTCACTGCAAAGGAGGAGGAATTCCCTAGGCCCATGTCCAAATATTATTGGGCCACAGAAAAGGCCCACAATTTTATACGATCCCTTCAGAGTGAATGAATCTCGGCCCAATAAGGTCCGTTTATTAGGGATCCTGGCCCCATGTATTGGGTTTTTCATTGAGAAATGTATGTTTTAGCTGCTTTTAAAAATAATAGCCGATAATTTGTTTTATGTGTATTATATACTAAAAAATATACATATTTTATATACTTTTTAGTTAAAGAACTAAATTAGTTTCGACCGAACGACCAATTTTATATTTTGCCCTTATCCCTTGGGACAGTCTGCAGCAACAATGAAACATATACCGGGGATTCGATTGAATACCTTGTTCCCTCACCATCTCGTATTACCTTAATATTAAGTCTTGAGATGGATTAAAATTTACTTGGACCACCAAATCATGTTAATTTATGTTAAGCGATAAATTGTGTCAGATTATATATTAGTTAACTCTAATTTAGTAATAAGGCTTACGTACAAAAGATTTTATATACAAGTACGACATAGTACAAACAAGGTATATCCTTAACGATGTTAATGAATTGTTTTATACAAGTCGCTAATCTATATAACTGATAAAATTATTTGAGTACATGATTTGACACATGATATGTCTCCATTACCTATTAAATCATGCTGTAATGGCTAAAGAAATCATAAACGATATAATGATTATATGAGTTAAGCTGTAAGGTCATGCCTGTAGCGACAGTTATCTGTCAATGAGCTTCTCTCCAATTTTCAGAATTGATAGTGCTATTATAAAAGGGTAGAGCTATACGATTCAAATTATGACATCTTAATCAATTAATTGTCTAGTGGAAGATGTAACCAAAATGGTTTACAGATTTTTGTCAATAAACTCGATTTGGTGTCGGAAAAATATGTTGTTCTCACACATTAAGCTCCTGTCGGGTACGCGAACAAAAGTTTCACATTGATGTCGAAATGATTGTACCTACATATAAGGTGTAGAGATCTCTCAATATTGTGACGTATTTTGGGAAATATTGCGCGAATTTGTCCCAAAACGAACAATATCACATCATGTTAAAAGTATCAATGGGTTGGTTGAGCCCAACAACCAATATCAGAGCTTAGGTTCAACAGGATAGGTATGGCGAGAAAAAGCTAGTTGCGGGCGTGGAACTTAGTTCGAGGGGAGATTGTTGGTGTGCGAACAAAGTCCCACATTGATAGGTGAAAAGAATGAGAATCTACATATAAGGTGTAAAGATCTCTTAATGATGTGCGATATTTCAGAAAACCAGTACGAAATTGCTCAAAGCAAATACATGCTCTTAGATCTTCTGAACTACACGAGCACTACATTACTGTATTTAACGAGTTTATAATCCATGTAATTCTTAGTTTTAATAGGAAGCGCGAGCCATCAACTCGCCTTGATTACATCCTTGCCCTAAGTACACACCACGAAGCAAAAAAGAAAAAATCTTTAATATAGTTTACTACTATTATAATTCATACAGTAAAAGATATGGAAAGTAAAGTTAGAAAATTGAGGAGCGAAAGAAGAGGGCAATCGCGACCATAGGAGCCGCTGTCGCAACTGGTGCATTCATTAAAAGCTGTTCGGTCCCCTCATTTATTATTTTCGTCTGTATTCCCACGTGATATCTTCTTACTGAAAAGCCTACAAAATTATTGGTGTGTGTCATATAGTTTGGCACCATTTTGCGTCATCTGCTCTGGGCCTAGTCCAATACTCCACCTGCTCCATACTCAATTCACTTCTTTTCTTAGAACCTACTTTCTATTATAGTGTGAAAAAAGTTTTTAGATTTTTCTTCGATGTCAAGTATTCACTCTGAGATTTCGATTAATTAAAATTTTTAAGAAATTATTTTTGTACTTAGTGGATCATAGGTGGATCCAAATAATAAACTTTATGGGTTTATATTTAAAATTTTACCGTAGTCATTAGAGTTATATTTAGAGACGAATTCACAATTTTAAGTTTGTGGGTTTTTTAACAATCTCAAGTTATCTATATGATAACTAGATCAATGAATTGGGTTTCAAGCTAAATATTCTTATAATTTTAATAAAAATTTTTAATATAAATATAGAGTCTATGTAAAAATTATTGGGTTCAAGAGAAATCGTAACGTCTGCTCTAGATCCGGTCCCCTGATTATACTAATTTAGTAAGAAGATCCAAGCTAAAATTACTTAATTTGAATAAATCCGTCTCTTTAGTAGGTCTATTTGACACGATTCTTAGTTGAAATATTTGATAATTTAAAAGAAAAAACAAAATCAATAGGGAACTGAGACGTGGACAGGCGAACTGAGGAGTGAGGACCAACAGCCAACAAGCAGATGATGAGTATAGAAAAAGGCAGAAGGCAAAAGCAAGAAAAGAGAGAAAACAAAGTAACGATTGTGAGCTGAAATTGTCAGACGATGACATTGATGCTATTGCCTTATCTCTGCCTTTTCTTCTGGATTTTGCGTCACTTTTTGCTGTCCCCTTTATCTCACACTAAACTTCCAGTTAGCTTTATCCCTTTCTCTCTTCTTCTTTTCTTCTTGTCTTTTATTGAATATTCAAAAGCCTTTTGCAGTATGACTGGGTAAGTCGTGCATTCTTTACAGTTACAGTAATAACTAGTTATTGAGTACACAAAAAATATATGCATAAATAATATTCAAAAGATGTATGTGCTATAAATTATTTTTTAGAAAAAGTTCTTAAATTTGATAATTGTTAATTCGGTTTAGGGGTTTGAATATCTTGCCAACTCATTATAAGAAGTTCTAAGGGCTACAATTTATTGTTAATATTATGCAACTACTAAAATCACATTCACATGATCATATAAACATATATAGCGGGACTTTGATACTTCGCAAATATTTTCTTACTTCATTTTATTCTTTTAAATTTTTTTTTTATGAGTTTCCGCTATATACTTTATTTTGGTGAATCTTCTATCATTCTTTTTGATGTTTTGAAGAAAAACATTCTTCCAGATGTTACTTTAGAGCAAAACTTATATTACTTCTTGTCAAGCTATTGTCTCATCCTCAATTCAAATCAAAATTAATTTTTTCTTTCTGCAATATTTGAAAAAATAACTTACAATTTGTGTTACTTTTCGTATAAAATTATGCTAGGTGGAGTTAAATTTTTTACTGAATTGACAATCCAAATAAAATTTCAAACTTTGACATGCCTCCACAATAAATTTGCCGTACTCATTATCTATAGCTATTCATGCATCGACCATTTGTGACAGCTACCATAGCAGGAATAAGAAACTTTTACATATCCTATGATAATAGATTTTTAATTTTACTATAATATTCATGAAAATGAGGATAATAACTAAGAACATACTGTATATAGATCCACATTATGGTAGTGAATAACATTAAAATCATTTAAGCATAGAAAACTGAATTTCTTAGTATAAGCACAAGAAAATAAGTAATTAATAAGATGAAACATACAAACTATAACAGAAACTTATATTGCCTTTGGTATGGAGCATCTGAGAAGTCAACCAAAAAAAAAGGAATTCATGAGAGGAGAAGAAAAGTTTCAGGAATTTAATAACCTGGAGTATTTGAGAACCACAATAGGAAACAAGTAATCCACTTCAAGAAATTTTTATTCTATTGGGAAACGATTATATGAAAAGAAAATACCAAAATATTCAATGATATGTACAATTCAACATGACGGTGACAAAATTTGTATCTCCTTTAATGAATTATATTTTGGACTACATTGTAAAAATAATTAGCTATTAGAGTTTGCTGGGCAACATCATTAGTTAATCTAAATAAGAAGAAATTTAGTCCAATTTAATTTCCAGTGTCACTTGAACATATACCAAAAATCCTGATTTATTATTAACAATACAATGTAGTTCCTTCTTTGTTCCAATAACATTTTAGATCACTTAACTCCTCAAATCACCCACATGCTCAATTGAAACCAAGAGAAGCTTAGTTGGATAGGAATTAAGAGTCATTATAGAAATGAATGCTTATTCATTGTGGTGCAACGTAACTTTATCATTTAATGTTGATATAAATTGCACATTTGTAATAAATATTGGAATGTGTATTTATATTTTTATTCAAAATTCTTTTTGAAATTGTACTTGCTTAAAGGGCAAAATAATCGTTCAGCTTTTGATGTCTACTTTAGTCTTTCAATCTGACACTTTCGACTTTATATTTATAATATAGTATGATGATATGATGATATGATGATTCTTAATTAAGGGGTTAAAATAATTTATATATTCACCTTTTCACTTAAGATTCCCGTGAAGTTAAATTAAGACATTCAATTTCAATTCGAGGGATTACAACTATCATATTTTGTCATTTGAACTAATTAATATATAGGAGTTTTCTTTTGTGGTTTTTATTATGCACCAATTGGAGTACCATCCGGGGTTTTTGTTTACGCATCAAATGTTCTGTTGCAGCGCGGGCGGAGCTAGAAGCTCAGTTACGGATTCTGTCGAATTTAATTGCTTTTGTTCAAATAATGAAACTACATAAAGAAATTTATTATATATGTAAAAATGTTAAATACTAATTATTAGCATTTAAAATTATCGCTCTATCCAAAACTCATAAAATTAAAATTCTGATTTCGCCTTTGATTGATAGTAACAAAATAGAGAACGAGCTCATCCTTTAATCTTCTTAATTATTGTAGCTAGTTCCTTTTGGCTGGCTCCTAATTATATAATTAAAAAATTCATTTATGTGTTGGACAATTGCTGATTATTATTTCAGAGAAAAAAATAGGCATATTTTTTAATTGGGAAGAAAACAAATAAACGATTGAGCTACTTCTTACAGTTATTTATGGACAATATCCAAGTAGCTCCTTCGAAAAGGACAATTATAGCATCAAATTAGCAAAACTTCAAACACAAACATGTACTATTATGAGATTCCTATAGGAAAAATAGTGTGTGTTGTATATATATATTCATCCAAAGACGTTGCCTGTGCTATATATTAACTGTTGGAAGAGATAAGAAACACTATCCTATATCTATCTGTGCTCTTAAAAAAGATAATGTCCTACGAAAGTATGTGAGGCATTTTTCTTTTCGAAATTCAATAACTGTAAACGCAATATGAATGGTATCAAAAGAAATTACTATTATATATTAATTTACCCTTTACTGATATTTGTTTCACTATTTCTTTTTCTCTTTACATGTATATTCGCCTACTAGGGTTTGTGCAGTTGGACAATTCTTCGGCAAAGACCTAACAAGTTACTGTTACATATCAAAATTACCATGTGATTCGTCTATATAGGTGGATTTAAACGCAGAGATATGATAGCCACTTAGGCCCAAATTTAAAATTAGTTAAAAAAATTATTCAAAAAAGAAAAAAGCAGGACGCTTTGTGGAGATGAAGTGTGATTCCAGGGTAAATTTTTTTGTTTCCCACCCCATTTCCGCTACCTGCTTTAGAGCTCTGAACTAAATGGGAAGCACTTTAATTTTTACTAAGATTTTTTTATCCGCATTAACTAACCCGAGACTTTTAATTAAGGGTAAAAGAATTTATTCATCCCCAACCCTCTGATAACTTTAATGAATTATAAACGAAAAGCTGGAGCTTAGTTATCTCGGGATCGGCCAGATGGAAGTATAGTTGGCGACATGGGCAGATGTAGTATGCGATCAGTAGCTAATTGATGTGTTTGGCTCAGCTTGACCTATCTATATAATTAAATAATTTAAATACACAGAAACACCTATTCTAAGATTGCCACGACAGATAAATAATACTCTATAATGATATTTCATAGTATCTTTAATTTATAATTTTAAATCCGTCTCCAATTAAGATGTTTGATCATAAAACTAGTAATATGTTCCATCAAGAAGAGTCAGATTCATATATAGACAAGGACCAACCGTTGTGATGGAATAGATAAATCCCTCCTGAAAACCGTTGTGATGGAATAGATAAATCCTTCCGTTAATAGTCAGGAGTCAAGAGCTCGAGCGGTAAATGTAGAAAATCTTGATACAAATTATTTCCTTCTTAATAGGATTACGAGACGTGAGTATAAATTAAACAAGTCCTTAATACTAATATTGGACATCAGACAAGGACCATGGGCGGATCCAATCCTATAGTGTTGGGTTCATTTGAACTCAATACTTTCAACGTAAAGTATGTATTTATGTGTAAAACTCATTAAAATTATAACAAATAATGGACAGAAACTCATAACTTTAAATATATTATATGTGTTTAATAATAAAAACTTTAATTATTAAACTAGTAGAATTTAAATATGACTGACCACCTGAAATGAAGACAAAAACAAATGGATGGAGTCATGGAACTATGACAGCCCTATATAGAAGTGGTAGTTGGCATGCATGGGCATTGATTTGAGACAAGTAAGATAATAGAACAAAAGAGAACTAGAGTAATAGCTAAATTGTTAAAAGTGAAATGTAGAAAGAGTATGGGATTCACATTTATTACTACTTTTTAAAGATCATTTTGCTGTTGGCTTGATGTGGTATGTCTGTTACAATGTTATATTCCCTCTCAACCACTTCTTTCATTGCTTCACTTATTATATTGTTTTGTATATCTGGAGAGAATGTCATTTTCTAATTTGTCATATATCATATATTGTCCTTGCGTCTAATAATTTGTATGTGTGTTATTATAATCAAACAATTCATCTTCTTAGGATTGTTCATTTTGTACCTTTTAGCATTTGAAACTATTATAGGTACAAACATTTACCCCTCTCAAGGCCAAAAGAAGCAACAACTAAGTATTATCTCCATGGGGGTCTGAGGAGGATAGTGTGTACGTAGACCTTATCAAGGTCAAAAGTAAAAAAAAAAAAAAAAAAGGAGGAAATAGTTCCTTAGCACATTTGGGAATAGGTTTTGCACGTTTAAATAAAATCATACTTGTACTTCAGTTTTGCGGTTTAATTGTAATATTTTTTTTTCCGTTAAGGATGTATCACGAATTAAATAGTTTTTGAGATCTTTACATAAATAACCGATCGGATTCATTGTTTATTTTTTTTATTCGCTATATACATAAATAATATATTATATACACGGTTATATGCATAGTATATATGAATTATACTTGTATCACACATTCATTTACTATTTTTAATTTAAGCAGTTGATTGTGTGGCTATTTAGGTTAATTCTTCATAGTTTTTTATAATTAAAATAACATGGATAAAATCCTTAAATTTCATGAGTTCCATTAATATTTTGCAGTGAGATTCATTTGTTTTTGAGTCAACATGGTGTAGTTTGCAGTTTTTCACAAGCCTAGTTATTATAACCATATAGGAGTTGAATGTGAGGTTTCTAAGCTTAAAGTGCGGGATTACTACAAATAAATGACATGTTAATGACCTTAACCCCAAAAACAAATGGTATCTTAAATTATGAACTCAAACAAAGAGCTTTGTGTCGTTTTCCGATTAGTGCGGCAAGTAGTGAATGTGTGCAGTCTGTGGAATCAACGTGTTCTCATTTTCCATGACTTCATTAAATTCAAAAATACATTTAAATAAAAAGGATTTGAGTCTAATATAGGCTAACGAAAAATATATACAGTTAAACTTTCTATAATAGATGTATTTGTTCTAATATCTTTGAATGGCTATAGTGTAGTGCTATTACAAAGAATATATATTATAACATAACATAAACTATTAATTTTGAGAAAATTTAACTTTTATAGTGAATTATTACTATATAGAGATATTATTACAGAAAGGTTTGACTGAAAAATATACCGTATGTATTATGTTTATGTCTTATTTGGAGCACAATTTAGAACAATTCAAGTAAAAAAAATAGGATATTTCATTTGGAGAAATAGATTATTTAATATTTTGTACAAATAAATTTAATTTTTTAAATTGCCAGGAGAGAAAAAAGAACAGTGGATTTGAAAAGACAGATCCACAAAAAGGCAACTATTTTATGTCACCATTACGTATTAGCCGGTCAGAAGATCGCGACGAACAGAAGCTACTAAATACTCAATTCTCTCACGCATTAATCAAGAGCGTGTTCGTCACGCTGGTAGCTATGCCGAGGCGCCGGTTTGGTCTGAACTTCTCGTTTTGATTTAAACATTTCATGTGGCAAAGAAAACAAAAAAACCACAAATTGGTCAAAATTTTGAAAAGTTTTTGAGAAATATTAAATATGGAAAATATTGGTATTTATAAAATATTGTTCTGCTAATCCAAATAAAATTCTTTCTGTGAACAAAAGCATCATATAGACGGGGATAAGCAAAAAGGTAGAAGGTTTATCTGTCCCAAAAATTTAATACGAAATATAAATTTACGTATAATAATTTACTAAAATTAAAATAAATAACTTATTTAAACTCATAACTTTTAAATGCTAACAAGATTAAAAATTGAACTCATTTTAAATTCGCCTTTACGTAATTAAGATGTTAGATTTATTTCAAGTGGAAATAACTATATAGACTCGTCTACCTACATTAATTAATATATATATATAGAGAGAGTGTATTGTTAAAAGAATATCATAATTTTTGTGACTTTCTAAGCCTAGCTACCTTGCTAACTACGGTTTGTACTGACAAAGTGAAAAACTGTAATTTTTGTGACTTTTATTTTTTTAACTAGGGTTAATATTGTCAAAGTCAATTAACCGTTTTGCTCAGAAGTACACTCCCAGTAAAAAGACTGTGCCACTTATTTCTCGCGTTTTTCTTAACGTCTCTTCCCTCGCGAGACGATATCTTATCAACCACCAAGTTAATTAATATTTTAATCAACCTTAATTAATTTTATCACAACACTTTGTCTGTTTTTATCTTCAGATTATTGGTTCAGATCTGAGCAAAGCGAACAAAAAAAGACTACAAATACATTAAACAAAACTCATAATATATAAAATTGATCATCTCGTAAACTACGTCGTTTATCCTCATTTCTCAACTGTGCTTGCCATACTTAGTAGCAGTAGTAATAGCAGGCGTAGCAGCATAATATTCGAACTTCTATTCTCTGGTTGCTGAGGAAAACGGCGGCGGCGGCGGAGATGATGAAGTAGGTTTCTCCGTTGACTATAACTCCGGCGAGTTACATTCCTGATCTCATAAACGATGTCGTTTACGTCATCTACTCGCTACGATCCAATGGTTCGGTGTCGTTTGTCGTGAGTCTTGTCGTTTTGGTTATCGATCCGATTTGAAAGAAACTGTACGGATATTGACATTCACGCATGCATTTATGCTGTAGATTGTACACACAGACACGCAAATAACACACACACAGAGGACTCTCTCTCTTCACTGTAAATAGATTGATTACGTTTTTCTTACAGTGGAGGTGTAAATGCATAAGAGATTTGAAGCTGGAAAGCCTGTAATCCAAAGCTTTTTTAATTTTCTTTTGTTTGCCGATTTTACCAAGCATTTCTTCTTATGAGTATATTGATTTAAATAGAAAGAAGACAATCAGAAACTACGCGTTTTGTTTAGGATTTGATTGAAGAGGATAGAATTAATGAAGCCGTAGCAGAGTCATTCTTTTACATTTTTTGAGGCTTTAATTTTTGATCGGCTTTATTTTGTCTCGTACTCATAGGTATTTCAGCAGATCCATATTTTTTATTGCGCGTAAATGTATTTTTTGCGTTCGTACTCTGAATCACTGCATATGTTAATTTATTAACTGTAGGACTGGTTTCTGTATTAATTTTCTTTATTTTTTTGTACCTTTTATTAGGATTTGTTGTTGATATTTATTACTGGTTTCTATATTTTATCTCTTTTTTGGACCTTCTACTTGAACTCTTTCGAGATCTGCTGGCATCTGTATTTTTCTTCTCTGTTTTGGACCTGATACTTGAATTTGTCGTTGAAATTACTGGTATCTGTATTTATAATCTCTTTTTTAATCTTTTACTTGAATTTGTTGTTGAAATTATATCTGTACTTGTTTTCTCAATTATGTACGTTTTACTTGAATTTATTACTGAAATTTGTTTATTTTGTGGTACGCAGCATTTAAGGTTATCCACAATTGCTCCTGTTAGCTGTTTGAAAATAAATCATAACAAAAGAGAGGAAAAAAGAAGTGTACTGGATAAAGTAAATGAAGGAGGTTATGGAGAAATGTGTGGACTCGCAGCTATGGCACGCTTGTGCCGGAGGAATGGTGCAAATCCCTCCGGTCAACTCCAAGGTCTACTATTTTCCACAAGGGCATGCTGAGCATACTCTTGTAAATGTGGATTTCTCGACGCTACCGAGAACTCCTGCTCTGATTCTATGTAGGGTAGCTGCTGTGACGTTCTTAGCGGACCCTGAAACGGACGAGGTTTATGCTAGGATTAGGCTTGTCCCGGTTGGGAACAAGGGGAATGACTTTGATGATGATAACATTTTAGAGGGTAGTAATGAGACGGGAACAAATGACAAGCCTACTTCATTTGCCAAGACATTGACTCAATCGGATGCGAATAATGGGGGTGGATTCTCAGTGCCGAGGTACTGTGCAGAGACTATATTTCCTAGGTTGGATTACACTGCTGACCCGCCCGTGCAGACTGTGATTGCCAAAGATGTTCATGGTGAAACTTGGAAGTTTAGGCACATTTATAGGGGGACTCCAAGGAGGCATTTGTTAACAACTGGTTGGAGTAATTTTGTGAATCAGAAGAAGCTGGTTGCAGGGGATTCCATTGTGTTTTTGAGGGCAGAAAGTGGTGAACTTTGTGTGGGAATTCGTAGGGCAAAAAGGGGTGGTATTGGTGGGCCAGAAACCCCATCTGGATGGAACTCTGCTTCCGGAAACTATGGTGGATTTTCTGCGTTTTTGAGGGAAGACATGAACAAGAACGGAAGCCTTAATTCTTCTGCGGGGAGCTTCAGGGGAAAGGGAAGGGTGAGGCCTGAATCAGTTATTGAAGCTGCATATCTTGCTGCTAGCGGGCAGCCTTTTGAAGTTGTATATTATCCTCGTGCAAGTACTCCAGAATTTTGTGTTAGGGCGTCTTCTGTGAATACTGCGATGAGGATTCACTGGTGCTCAGGGATGAGGTTTAAAATGGCTTTTGAAACTGAGGATTCTTCTCGAATCAGCTGGTTCATGGGAACTATATCCTCCATTCAGGTTGCTGATCCCATCCACTGGCCCAATTCTCCTTGGCGGCTTCTTCAGGTAATGCAGCTACTCTTAGTGGGACCAAAGTCTGTTTTATTGCTTATTAATGTCAATTACAATGCCGTTATTCCGATATTCTTGGTCATCGGCTCTTTGGCTGATAGGTGAATATCATATAGTGAGTCAATAGTCCTCCAATACTCTTTTTCCCTATTGTCCAATCTTCTAAGTTGTGAGATGTCATTTTTGCATTGCTGAACTGCAGTGGCACTGGTCAACATTCTAAGCACTTTTCAAGGTTCTAAGCAAGCCACAGTATGTAGTTAATTAATTGACTGAGATTACAATTTCTCAGTATGTTTAGCATTTATTTCATGTTCTGGAGTATTACTTTTTTCTTTTTTACCAATTCTGCAAAGCATTTATTCGTATGAATATTGATATCATATAGCGAGTAAAGAATTCTCCGATGTTCTTTGGCCTTTCTTGCAATTTCCATAGTTCTAAGGTGTTGCGAGATGTCATTCTTACATTACTGACTGTTCAACTCTTAGACTTTTTCACGGTTGAAGCAAGTCATAAAAGGTAGTTGATTGATTGATTGAGATTACAATGTCTCTGTACATTTTGGATTTCTCTCATGTTCTGGGTAGCTTATGGGGTATTACTTTTGATCAGCTTAGTGCAGTGAAGATCTGCTGTTTCATTTTTCATGTTTTGGATACTTTTAGATGATATTATTGTAGGAGAAACTCTATCTATTCATTATTGATGATTTCTTTCATTGCATTGCCTTACAGCCACTTTGATAACCTCAGATTTTAAAATGCAATATGCAGTTGTGAGTGCGCTTTTACTTTTAGTTTAAGCTGCTTGTGGTTAACTGTTTCCGTGATGTGCTGCAGGTGACATGGGATGAACCTGATTTACTGCAAAATGTAAAACATGTCAGCCCATGGCTTGTCGAACTGGTCTCAAATATGCCAGTCATTCACCTCTCGCCCTTCTCACCACCAAGAAAAAAGTTGCGTCTCCCGCCAGATTTCTTACTTGACGGCCAATTTCCGTTACCATCTTTTTCAGGCAACCCCCTCAGGTCCAGCAGTCCTTTCTGTTGTCTATCTGACAACATCACTGCAGGCATACAGAGAGCCAGGCATGCTCAATTTGGAGTACCTTTATTGGATCTGCACCTTAACAACAAAGTGCAATCGGGACTCCTACCCCCCAGTTTCCAGCGAGTTGCAGCTGATTCAAAACTAACTAATTGCGTCAATAAGGGCCGAAATGACAGAAATGACAACATATCTTGCTTGCTTACCATGAGTACTTCTAGTCAGATGTCGGAGAAAACTGATAGTGTGAATACACCTCGATTCTTACTCTTTGGTCAGCCTATTCTGACTGAGCAGCAAATTTCTAATCGCTGCTCTGCCAATGCTCAAGAAGTCCAAACAGGAAGGGACTTAGGCAGGATAGAACGGAGAAATGAAAGATTTGCTTTTGAGCAGAAAGGTCTTCAAGACAATGTATCAAGTGCCACATTTCTTTGCAATCAAGGTCATCATGCAGCTGAACTTGGTGCTGATACTGGTCACTGCAAAGTATTCCTTGAGTCAGAGGATGTAGGCCTTTCGATTGATCTGTCAGTTCTGGGATCATATGAAGAACTGTACAGAAGACTTGGGAACTTGTTTGGACTAGAAAGATCGGATATGCTGACATGTGTGCTCTATCATGATGCAACAGGTGCTGTTAAAATCGCAGGAGATGAACCATTCAGGTGCGTTTGTTTTTTTCAGTACCCTCTGCTTCTGATAATTAATCAATTTCGATGATTTTTCCTCTGAAGGCAGTTGTGAGCATATATTTGCGCGCACACACAAATATTAGTTTTTTGTATTTTAGTGAACCTTTTTCTTGGACTTGTTTTGTAGCAACTTCCTTAAGACTGCTAAAAGATTGACAATTCTGATGAACCCAAGCAGCAATATTGAAAGGTAATTGTTAATCATGCTCTTCCATTGGATGCAACTTCCTCAGTGTATGAAACTTATTACCCTTAAGGCTGAAAAGTATGATTGTACGACCTTCCAAATGCAGGGTTCGCAGGGAACTCTTTTATGTATTTGCCTCTTTGTGATTAATGACTTGCAATCTTGTATTTCAGGAAATGGATCACTGGTCTCGCAACTGCTGAACGTGGTCTAGATTCTTCAAACCGGGCAGGACCACTTAGCATCTTTGCATAGAGTCGACATTTGATAGCCTATGTGAATAAGTACCTTCCTTTGCTTTTCACATCCACTGCTTCATTTTGTAGTGCTAAGGAGACACTATTAGTGGAATACTGTGTTTGTTTCTGTATGGATATTTGAGTTCGTTATGTTGGAAACATTCAATGTGCTTACAGCTTACTGTAACAGTTCTACTGCGACATCTTGCTAGATGTGTAGTGCTGTTGTATTTGTTGGCTTTATTAATCTTAAAGACGAGAATATTCATATGTCCGCTAGTGCATATATGTTTTTGACATGGATATGCTTGTCTTCAACACGCCCTGTGAGCTTGATTCTTTTTCATGAATCAGGTGTTGTTAAAATTCTTAATAATAAATACTTGTGAAACTTAACTCAGTATCTTTGTATGTTTTGATACCACGTTGAATTGTGTGATAATTTCATTTAAAAATTTAAGTAAAGGTATGCAAATCTTGAAATAAAATAATAATAATTTCAAATGGGAAAATCTTATCTTGAAAGATCAACATTTAAATGTCCTTTTTCAATTAGGGGAGCATTTGTAATATTAACTTTCTAATCTATTGCCCATAGTATTGTCACTAACTCTATTTTGATGCAGAGGCGGAGTTGACTTATTAGCTACGGGTTCGGTCGAACCCAGTAGCTTTGATCTAAATCTTATATTTGTCTTATGAAATTTATTGAATATGTACTAATTATTAATTTAAAATTCAATAATTTAAAAGAATTAGAATCCAAACTCATAACCTTCAAATTCTGGCCCGTCCCTATTTTGATGGCCTATCTCTTATTCAGAAAATAAACCCAAACTATGAGGGGAAATAAAATGAGTGGTCGAAAGATACGAATCAAACAAGCACTTATTGTGCGAAAGGAACATTCATTTTTGACCTACTTTTTGCCCCTTTAAATGCTTTTGGCAATTTTACTAATGTGAAATTTGTTCCTTTGTCTTTGTTATTTTGGTATGAAAGGACTTTATGGTTGGCAAGTTAACTAACTTCAACTTCGTATTTGTACTTACGTTTGAACGATATTAATATCGAAAAAGAACAAACAAAAATAAATGACACATGCTGTGGTTTTGTTTTATGTGTAAAATAACAGTTGAAGCGTTGCTTGCCAACCCAATTAAGGTTAGGTTTTCATGAAATTGATGTGATTAGTTTCTACTTTAATTTAATCAGACCCCAACGGGGTGGGGGCAAAGCCCTTTTCACGTGGAGGTTCCAATGGCATCGCCGTATTGATGGGTGAGTCTTATTTATGTTCTCTCCATTATGTCTAAACTCTCATTAATGGTTTATTTGACTACTAGCACTTTGGTAGTATTTATTAATTTCTTTGAAAGTATGTTAAACAATGCAGATTTAATAAACAAATCAAATGTAGACTCTATGAATAGGAGTTGGAACATTTGAACCTATCATTTTCACATAGATTATAAACTATAAATGTTAAAATTCCCGAAAAATAATATTGAATATTAAGTTTTGAATTCAAATTGAATCCATTACATTTAAAGTTCATATTCTTAAATCTACCAAAGGTCTTTTATGAGAAAAATTTATCCTCCAATTAGCTTGACCTTATTGCACATGTGAATAGTCTCCATCACGAAGTACCTTGTTAAGCAAATTAATTAACGACAAATTTGGGGTCAAAAATTAGGGAACAAATAAGACTTTGTTCATCCCAAGTGTTTGTTTTCAGTTCCAACTGCGCCGGTGTGTCGACGAACTTTTGCTTCAAGTACATGGGGATCAACGAGGATTTTGTTTAGTAGTCATTTATTAAATTGTTTTCTTGGCTTTCATAAGATCCTATTAACCTCATTCATTAATTTTAGATCACTATTACTTAATATTATTCAAATCACTTTCTCTATATTTTAGTTTTGGCTTTGGATCGAAGGCGGTTTGTCTCCTAATTTTTGTGTAGACAATTGTAAGAGTATGATAGAAGTTGAACAGATACAAAAGACTACCAACAAATTCTTTTTTTTTTTTCCTCATACAGGTACTGAAATTCTAATAAAACAAAATGGAATTTGAGGATTATATTATAACACAATAATAACTCTTGTATTTCAGGTTTACTTAATGGATTTCTAGGGACAGCAATAACAATAACAAAAATCCAGGGCAATCTCACACGTGGGGTTTGGGAAGGGTAGCGTGTACGCAGACTTTACCCCTACCTTATGAAGGAAGAGAGGTTGTTTCCAATAGACCCTCAGCTCAAGCACAGTGAAAATGACACAATAAACAAACATTAACAATTGGCATGGAAATAAGATTAAAGAAACAAATAGCACAACATGTAATAGCACAGGAACTAGGAATATGAAACTATAAGAGAAGTGCGAAAACTACCGGGAATAATGCCACATCGTCTAATCAACAAGGAACTCGGAATAGGAGAATGCAAGACTAGTACTAATACTACTAATACGATTAGAAGAGACTCTCGACTACCTGTCGACCCGCAACCCTAATCCTCGACCTCCACACCTTCCTATCGAGGGTCATGTCCTCGGGTAAGCTGAAGTAGAGCCATGTCCTGCCTAATCACCTCTCCCTAGTACTTCCTAGGCCTCTATAAACCTCTCCTCTGACCGCTATGGCCAACCTCTCGCATCTCCTCACCGGGGCATCGATGTCTCTCCTCGTCACATGCTCGAACCATCTCAGCCTCGGTTCCCGCAACTTGTCTTCCACAGGGGCCACACCCACCTTGTCCCTAATAACTTCATTCCTAATCCGGTCCTTCCTGGTATACTCACACATCCATCTCAACATTCTCATCTCAGCTACTTTCATCTTCTGGACATGAGATTTCTTGACTGACCAACACTCGGCTCCATACAACATAATCGGCCTAACTACCACTTTGTAGAACTTGCCCTTAAGTCTTTGTGGCACATTCCTATCACACAAAACACCAAACTCAAGCCTCCATTTCATCCACCTCGCTCCAACACGATGCGTAACATCCTTGTCAATCTCCCCGTTACCCTGAATAACAGACCCAAGATATTTGAAATCTTTCTCGGGGATGACTTGTGTATCAAGCTTCACTTCCACTTATGTTTCCTGCGTCCCCACACTGAACTTGCACTCCAAGTGTTCGGTCTTTGTCCTACTCAACTTGAAACCTTTAGACTCCAGGGTCTGCCTCCATAGCTCCAGCCGCTTGTTAACTCCGCAGTGCATCTCATTGATTAGCACTATGTCATCTGCAAATAACATACAACATGGCACCTCCCCCTGAATGTGGCGCGTCAGCACGTCCATCGCCAGGCAAATAAAAATAGGCTAAAAGTTGAACCCTGATGTAAGCCCATCATCACAGGAAAATAGTCTGAGTTTCCTCCCAAAGTCCTCACCCGAGTCTTCGCTCCATAGTACATATCCTTAATCATCCTAATGTATGCTACCGGAATACCACTAATCTCCAGACATCTTCATAAAACCACCCTTGAGACTTTATCGTAAGCTTTTTTTTAAATTGATGAATACCATGTGCAAGTCCCTCTTCCTCTTCTGACACAGCTCCACCAACCTCCTCACAAGATAAATAGCTTCTGTGGTTGAATGTCCCGACACGAAACTGAACTGATTTCTAGGGATAGCAGTACAAACTAAATAAATAAGTGAACTTCGAAGCTTAGCCAAGTAAACAACATAGAAATGATTTCACATCTAAAACAAATGAAACAGTTTAAACCGCTTAGATAGAAAATGCTACACTACTTTTTAAAAGAATTCCAGCAACAAAAACAAAAAAGAAAAATGGCAGTAACTGTTCCTTTTTATTTTCTTAAAAATATAACGGGTTAATACAAGAAAAATTAATATTTTAGAACTTAATTTAGTGACATCCCTTTGTCGATTAGTTACAACCAACAATTAAGGTTCATTCTTAATCCAATCAAAAGTTAAATGATGCACTACCAACAGTTATGGTGAAATGGATAAAAACTTTTAATAAAAGATTCTGGCCCTCGGATTTTGGTCTTGAAACCTAATAATGAGTACTTCCCCTCTTAATAGGCTTTATATATCACAAATTTAAATTCGCCGAGGGCTCTAGTAGGTATTAGTACACTTGGTGGGAAACAGAAAAAAGTTACATAACGAAAAAAAGAGTATTTCTAGATAGAATTATTTGTACTAATCATATTAAGAAAAATTACATAAATAGTTGATAGGAGGTGTCGTTTTGACAATAAAGATAAAGCCACTTTTCTTTGTCTTTCTCTTACCTACCAAAAAACGACATAGATATGCTGACATGGCAGGCGTGGATGAAATCATGCGGCGGGTCCTACCAATTACCTTTTTATATTATTTTCCTATCTTTTAAACTAAACGCGCAAGGGATTGAAGCCACGTGTATGGCTCCTATTTAGTTCTCGTGTTTGCTCAAAAGCCGCTAAAATTTGGCAAATATCAATTTCTCCTCGAGAAACTGAAATCTCGAGATTTACTCTTTTCGCTGACACCTGGAGCGTGATTAGACTCCTGCACTTTTACTGTAGTAGCTGGTAAATGGTAATTCAGCACCCCAATTCTTTTTTCTTTCGTTTTATCTTTTTTTATTTAATAGGAATAATTCAAGTAGTGAACATTTTTTCCAATAGTTTAGTAGTTCAGTCGGTTCATATTTTCTGAGTTTTACTATATTTTTCACGTTCTTTGAAAAAGAAATGTATTAATCTTAATAAGAACAGGTGTATCATTTATTTAAAATAGATTTCAAAAAAAAAAGGAATACTCGTAATAAAGAACTTCTTGCTTTTATAAAACGTCAAATAACTTCAAATAAATTCACTTTGCAAAAAGACTAATATTTACTAAAGAGTGTAGCTAACTCATTTGTAGTTTCTATAATATAAAATTAGTTAGTGTTATGTAATGCTAATATAATTGTTGTGAACTTAGTGAGTTACTCGATGGAGGGCATATTTGGAAATATCATTTGTGGGACCTGGGTTGAATATAGGCAGGGGAAAATTAGTTATAAGCATAGCAGAGGGCGTAGAGCATAGCTGACAATACATATGTTGAATATCTCCACTCTCATACTCAAATTAACTCTTAGAAGTTGATTGAAGTGAGGAAGAAGGAAGATGCAAAACTCGACAAAGGAGGAACTAAAATAAAGGTTTCGGAGCAAACAAAGTTAGACAAGGATTTTTGTCTTAAATCTAAGATGCCACGTATAATCAATCCAACGTCTCCTCACAGTTATAATGGATTAAATCCGGACCGTCCAAAGCAGCCCTCAAATCTGGAAAGTTCTCACATGAGCAAATTAGCTCACAAGTAGAAAGAATAATAGTTAGTTAGGATGGTTATATTTAAAATAGTGTAAAGATTACAAGTGTACATAATTCTTAGGATTCTTATTATTTTATCTTCTTTTCTAAATTCTTGTATTCAGCAACATACTTGTATAAATAGAGTCCACATGTACAGTGAATTCATCAGTGAAAATATACAGAAAATTTCTTAATTTCTCTCTTAGTTTTTACATGGTATCAGAGCATCAGCTCTTTTCTTTCAAATTTTCGACTCGAATCATGTCTCCATCAGACGTCACTAACTCTTCTTCAACATCATCAGCAACAGGCAATGGCAATACCATTGGTTCTACTCATCCCTATTTCCTTCATGCATCTGATGCTCCAGGGATGATCCTCGTCAATACACCGTTCAATGGTCGAGGTTATGCTGGTTGGAGCAGATCTATTTTGATCTCCCTCTCAGCCAAAAACAAGCTGGGATTCATTGATGGGTCTTGCCCAATCCCAGCTGTTACTGATCCCACCTTCCAACTTTGATGTAGATGTAATCACATGGTCACATCTTGGTTATTGAACTCTCTAAGGTCATTGCAGATAGTGTCCCTATTCAAAAACAGCCCAGGATCTCTGGTCAGATCTGGAACGAAGATTTGGACAGCATGAAGCCAAACTTTATCACCTGCAAAAAGAATTGGCTGATTTAGTTCAAGTGTCATTTGACATTGCTGGTTATTTCACTAAAATGAAACGTCTATGGGATGAATTAGATACTCTTAATACCAATATGTACTGTTCCTGCAGCTGCACTTGTGGTGGAAAGAAGAAGATGTCAGAATTTAAGTAAAGTGAAAGGCTCATTCAATTCCTTATGGGATTGAATGAGACATATGGACCAGCAAGAAGTAATATCTTTATGATCAAACCTCTTCCATCTGTCAATCAAGCTTATTCTCTTCTCATACAAGATGAGAATCAAATAGAAGTCCATGTGACCTCTCAATTTTCAACAGATGGTGCTTATTTCATGGTGAGAAACCAAGCATCTCAACCTTCTCAGACTGTTGTAGGTTCTCAATTCAATAATCAACAGAAAAATACAAACAATAACGGAGATTCAGACTACAAAGGGAAGAAGAATGGACAAATGTGTTCCTATTGCAAAATGACAAATCATACCATTGAAAACAGTTACAAGCTCATAGGTTTCCCTACTGATTTTAAATTTACAAAGAACAAGAGAGTTCAAGGATTTGTAAAAGGAAACTCAGCCACTGTAGAAGAAACATGAGCAGCCCACGGTCCTATTACAGAAGGACCTCAATTTGCTCAGAAACTTTCAACAAATCAGTTCAGCCAATTGGTCACCCTCCTAAATCACATCCAAGTTGGACAGAGAACCTCCCCTGAGGTCAATGTAAACTCAACATCTGCTATATTATTTACCAACACTCCATCATGTTATTCAGTTGCTAATTCAAATGATTCCAGCTCCTTGATCATAGATTCAGGAGCCACTAAACATATGTGTTTCAGTGCCAAATTATTTTTATTCCTAATACCACTATTTGCTCCCTTAATTGTAAGTTTACCTAATATCTCAAGGGTCAAGGTCACTCATAAATGTCCTTTATATTCCTTCTTTTAAATACAATTTATTATCTGTCTGTAGACTTTGTCAAAAATTCAAATGCCTCCTAGCCTTTATTTCTTTTGGATGCATTTTGCAGGACCCTCTCATGAAGAGCCCTCAAGCTTTTAGTGAAGCTAAAGATGGTCTATACCTACTGCAATCTAGTAAGACAGAGCCTAAGAGTCTATCTACAGAGAACATAGGACAGTAGTTTCAGAAATCTGTTTTCAATTCAGTTTCAGTTCCTTTTTCCTTATTCTATTATAACAAAATCAGATATAAGGTTATGGCATGTAAGATTGGGGTATTTGCCTTTCAATGCAATGTATTACATCAATTCTATTTCATTTCCATCACATTCTTTTTGTTCTTGTGATATTTGTCCTTTAGCAAGACAATCTATATTACGTTTTTCAATTAGTCAAGTCAAAACTAAAAGGCCCTTTGATATAATTCACATAGATACCTGGGGTCCCTACAAGACACTTACTTATAATGGATATAAGTATTTTATTGCCATTGTGGATGATTTCAGTAAGGCAACTTGGACATATTTATTGAGCATAAAGAGCAATGCATTTTCAACTTTAAAATGGTTCCTAAGCAAAGTGGAAAGACAGTTTAATGCCAAGGTCAAGATCATCAGGTCTGATAATGCCTTAAAATTAGGCAAAAGTACAACAACCTATATTTTTCTACACTCACAGGGTATTGTGCATCAAACTTCATGTGTGGCAATACCTCAACAAAATGAAGTTGTTGAAAGGAAACACAGGCATTTTTTGGAAGTTGCTAGAGCTTTTTTATTTCAGTCAAAGATTCCTATATGTTACTGGGGGGAATGTATTTTACATGCCACTTTTCTTATCAACAGATTCCTATCCAGGGTGGTCCTTAATGGCAAAATTTCCTATGAAACTCTTTTTTCTCAACCACCCTCTTACCTCTCTTTAAGAAGTTTTGGATGTCTAGCCTATGCATCAACCCTATCACATGACAGGGAGAAGTTTGCACCTAGAGCCAAGGCTTGTGTCCTTATGGGTTATCCTACAGGTCAAAAGGGCTATAAATTGTTGGATTTAGACACTAGGAGAATGTTTGTGTCAAGGGATGTTCAATTTCATGAAGATACTTTCCCTTTTACCAGTATCACCACTTCTTCTCCTTTATTTTCTATACTGCCTACCTGTAATCACTCCTCACCCACTATTTCTGCCATTCCCTTTCCAGTATCATCTTCCTCCCCTATTAACATCACCTCTTATATTTTACTCCATGACTCACCTCACCTGTTTCCACCTCTGCTTCCTCTCAATTACCTGCCACTCAGTCTTCTTTTCCTACCTTTTCTCCTATTTCCCCTATTTCTTTCTCACTAGCCCATGTTCCTCCTAGAAGGTCAGCTAGAGATAGTATAGGCCTAGTTATCTCAAGGATTTTATTTGCAATAGCATCTATGTCACTAACCTCACTGATTCCTGCCTTGCCAGCCCATCCTCACCGCCTACTTTTTCTTTTGATGCCCTTCTCCTTACAATCAGCACATTCTACAATCTACTTCCTCTATGATAGAACCTATCACCTACTCTCAAACTTGTTCTCATTCTGGCTGGGTGGCAGCCATGGGCTCAGAACTTCAGGCTTTGGTAGATTAATCAGACGTGGGATGTAGTCATTCTACCTACTGCAAGAAAGCTTTTCCCTGCAAATGGGTTTTCAAAATCAAACATAATGCCGATGGCAGCATTGAATGATTGAAAGCAAGACTAGTTATCAGAGGAGATATTCAGAGAGAAGGGATTGACTATACATAAATATTCTATCCAGTGGTCAAGATGACCACCATCAGATGTTTGCTTACAGTGGTTGTTATGAAGGGTTGGTCTATTTCTCAGTTTGATGTCAGTAATTCTTTTTTACATGGAGAATTACAGGAACAGGTCTACATGAAATTCCCTGCTGGTTTGCCTTCACCTAGTCCTCACCATGTGTGCAAACTCAAAAAATCATTATATGGTCTTAAGCAAGCCTCCCGGCAGCGATATGCCAGGCTTGCTGGGGCACTTAGTTTCAAAGGTTTGATATCCCCTCTAAAGGATTATTTTCTCTTTTTCAAGAAGACAAGGGATCTTATCTCTATTGTAGCTGTTTATGTCTATGACATATTGATCACAGGGGGGAAATTATAATGAACTATGTGAACTCAAAGAGTTCCTTCATTCAGAATTCAAAATAAAGGACCTTGGTCCTCTACATTTTTTTCTGGGCATGGAAATTTAAAGGGAAAAAGAAGAACTAATTTTAACTCAAAGGAAATTTAACTTTGATATGCTCCAGGAATTTGACTGCTCGCACCTTCCATTGGTGTCCTTTCCTCTTGATCCGGCTGCTAAATTGGTTGCACATGCTGGTCCTTTAATGACTGATCTTTCCATTTAGCGCCGATTGGTTGGGAAGCTTAATTATTTGACACATACTCACCCCGATATCTCTTTTTTGTTTTAACTCTGAGTCAATTTATGCAACAGCCATGCATAGTCCATTTCATAGAAGGCATTCGGGTTCTCTGTTACCTTCATTCCAATCTAGGTCAACGTTTGTTTTTCAATTCCAAACCCTCATTTTCTCTATTGTCCTTCTGTGATGCTGATTGGGCCTCGTGTCGTGACAGTCACCGTAATGTTAGTGGCTTCTTTATTAGTTTGGGTGACTCTCCGGTGTCATGGAAGTCAAGAAACAAGCCTCTATCTCTTTATCTTCCGCCAAGACAAAATATCGCTTAATGTGTCGCTTGGTTGCTGAGCGTACTTGGTTAACTCGTTTGCTCACAGATCTCTCAGTTCCTCCTCTGATCCCTATTCCGATTTACTCCGATAGCCAAGCGGCTATTCATATTGCTCGGAATCCGGTGTTCCATGAACGCACCAAGCATGTTGAACTAGATTGTTATTTTGTCAGGCAACAATTTCTCTCTGGGCTCATCTCTTTATCTGTTGTTCCTTAGCAATCTCAACTTGCCAATTTGTTTACTAAGCCTTTATCTGGACCCTCTCACAGATCTATTCTTGGCAAGTTGAGGGTCTCGTCCTTCCCCTCCAACTTGAGGGGGGATGCTGAATATCTCCACTCTTACACTCAAATTAACTCTCAGAAGTTGATTGAAGAGAGGAAGAAGGAAGAGGCTAAACTCGACAAAGGAGGAACTAAACTGAAGGTTTCGGAGAAAACAAAGTTAGGCAAGGATTTTTGTCTTAAATCTGAGACGCCACGTGTAATCAATCCAACGTCTCCTCACAGCTATGATGGATTAAATTTGGACCGTACAAAGCAGCCCTCAAATCTTGAAAGTTCTCACACAAGCAAATTAGCTCACACATAGAAAGAATAATAGGTTAGTTAGGATGGTTATATTTAGACTAGTGTAAAGATGACAAGTGTACATAATTCTAAGGATTCTTATTCTTTTCTTTTCTTTTCTAAATTCTTTTATTCAGCAACATACTTGTATAAATAGAGTCCAAATGTACAGTGAATTCATCAGTGAAAATATACGGAAAATTTCTCAATTTCTCTCTTAGTTTTTACAACATACCACTAAGGCAACTGCTTGCAATAACGACTCTAACACTGAAGCGAAGAATGATGAAGCAGAAATTGTTCCCATTAAAACCGAACCTCGAGACTTTGTTGCTGCAATTGCAGAGAAGCCTTCACTGCGGATTAATTCTACATTCTGCATTCCCTATGACCTAGTCGTGTTTGATAATCACAAAGTTTTAGAAGGTTGTTGGAATAATTGTTGGAAACTCCAGCAAAGTATGCCCTCAACGTCGACTCGGGTTCTCAATGCTTGGAGGAGATGCTTTGTATTCTTAGCGCTTGTAGTTATGCCCAGCTTATAAGCAGAGGTATATGTTATCACTACAATGCACTTTGTCATGATGTACTTATATAACAATTTTGCATCAATTTTTCCTGTTCAATTCCGATTAGAGTTTCCATTTGATCCTGGATCTACTTTGCTTACCACATCCATTGGAGTTGCAAGAGATTGTGTATTCTGTGATGCTTCGGGCAATTTAAAGCCTGATAAGTTCATAACGTTAACCTTGTGGTGTTCTTGTATTACACCTTCGAAACTTCAGTTGAGACATATTGTTAATGCATGTGCTTGGGTGCCAACAGAATGTGTGGGCAACAATATTCTAATACAAGTTGCTGTTGCTGGTACATATGCTAATGCTTCCATTACTGATGGATTTATGAGAGAAGTTGGACAGATACATGTATGCAACATCACCTTTTTGACGATTATCACGTTTGGTTTTATGTTGGATGGTACTTCTCCTTCTACTGTCTATTTTCTTATTGCCACAAGGAAGAAGGTGGGTTGTGCTATTATAAACATCTGGGTGAATGCTTCATTTGGTGTCATGCATGAAGTTTTACAACTTGCAAGTGGACTGGTTATTCCCACTGTCATTATTCTGGTTCTTCAATCTGAAGTTGTCTTATTGGAAAGGGAGGAATGCCTTGGACACGTTCTTGCAAGCATCAGTGGAGAAGGAACCGCATTAGATATATATTGTGAGATTATTGAGTATACTGGAGCCATTTACAGCCACCCTCGAGATAATATTCTTCAGAGACTTGAGCTTCTGGAAATTCTTGCAAAGACCTGGGAGCAACTACAACTTGGTTTAGTTGTCCATGTCAACAACGATCAACTTGGTGTTCCCTGCAAGCATGAAACGATGCACAATTTTAAATCATATAGTTGTCCATATGTTGAAAATTTCGGGGTGCGGTATGGTGTTTCTTCATTTATATTAGGCAGTGACTAGGCAAGAACTCAGGCATCCTCGTTTTGGCGCTTACCAGGATGGATTATCACTACTAGAAAACAGGTCAAAAGCGACCAAAAAAAGCGACCAAAGTTGGTCACAATTTGCCAAAAAGCGACCAAAATAACGTGGTCGGGATTCAGGTGGTCACTAACAATTTGCGACCAACTTTGGTCTCTACCACAAGAGGACCAAACAATCCGGAAAAACATATAGAGACCGACTTTGGTCGCAAATTAACGACCAAAGTTGGTCGCTATTTTTTTTTTAAATTAATATATTCTGGGCAATAGCGACCAATATTGGTAGCTAAATTAATTATTATTTTTTAAAATTCTTAGAATTGCGACAAATGTTGGTCGCTAAACCAAAAAAAAAATAAAAATTAGCAGTTAGCGACCAACTTTGGTCGCTAACTGCTGATTTTTCTTCTTCTTTTTTTATTAGCGACCAACTTTGGTCGCTATACTCCCAGATTTTAAAAATCTGGGTAATTTAGCGACCAACCTTGGTCGCAAAAATTAAAATTTAATTTTTTTTTAGAGATTAGCGACCAACCTTGGTCGCTAAATTTGCAGATTTATTTTTTTTTCCAGCAAAATAGCGACCAACTTGAGACTAACGTTGGTCGCTTTTTTTTGGTTCATTTTTTCCAGAAATTGCCTGTTTTGGCAGCTACACCACCTGCCAGCTTACCAAATTCCTAAAATAGGCATTTTATGTCATGAAAACAAGAACAACGACAACAACAACAAACAACAAAACAACAACAACAATAAACAACAACGAGAATAACAACAACAATAAACAACATCATTAAACAATAACATAAAACAATAACAAGGTATAAAGTTCAAATGAACTTATACATTATATAAGCTGTTATTACAATTCAACGTCTACTAATGTCTACATCATGAGTGTCATCGTCGGATGAAGTGTCATCATCAAGATTATCATCCGGCGATGATTCACGTGACCGGGGAATCGGAAAAGAGCCAGAAGCCAAGAGAGATTTGAGCTGCTCTTGTATGGCAGCATACTGAGCATCTCTAAGCTTTTCTCTTTCTTCTCTAACCTTCTCTCTTTCCTTGGCAGTTTCTAGTTCGGCTGTGAGCTTTGCCAAATTCTCCCGCATAGAGGAGAGGCACTCCTCATCAAGTTGCTCCGCTTGCGAGGAAGTGCCTATTCCTTGCATTCCACACCTATAGCGGTGGAATTTCTTAGCGGGAAGCCCGTATACCTTCTCACCTTTTGGACCGCCAGCAGCCTGCGTCCATAGTCTTTCAGCATCCTCGTCCGACGGTTGGATTGGTTCGCCCGATGAAGATGGTGGCTGGCTGCGTACAAATTCTTCCAACTCAGCTGTGAAGCGACTCTATAAGAAAAATTACATAGAATTAGTATTCAAAAGTTATATAAAACTAAATCAAAGTACTTAATGAAAATTGAAACTTACATGTACAGCCGAGACTCGGTCCTCGACCCACCTTTCTTCATCCGAATCTTTCTTCTTCTTGACAATATGAGTTTGCTTGAATAACTCATCTTGCCTCATCGGACGGCCTAACTTCTTCTCCTGAAAAGTCATAAATTTTAGTTAATAAATAGATTAGACGTTGAAAATTAAAATTAAATTAAGCAATTACATACCATTTTCCTCTTTATTGAATCGAGGCTGATCGCACCTCCAGTGTGCAGAGAGCCTCCCTTCTCCGAAGCACGAGCTTTCTTTCCTTGCTCAATCTTCTTTAGGAAATCTGTGGCTAGCCATTGCCTTTGCAGATCATCCCATAGACGATCTTGCAACCAGGAGGGCTTCGTGTTCGTCCTTCTAGCATTGGAAAAGCAATGGGACAACCGCTTGCGAGCCTTGTGATGGAAGTTAGCAGCTACCTCCGCACTATAGCGGTGTTCCCAAACACACTTGCTCTGTATTTGAGAATTTAAGTATTTAGATGGAAATATCATAAATATAAATAATTGTACTGCTTAAAAGAACATTTACACCTTAAATTCATTGAAAATTGCCTCCTTAAGCTAGAATGGAAAATCACTCCAAGTCGCATAAGGGCCATCATATAGCTTTCGAGTTGCCTGGGTGATTATCCTCGTAGTAACATTACTAGGGATAAACCTTTAATGTAATTAAAAAAAAAACACATTAATATCTTAGTAAAACCGTAGAAAATAATAAAAGTTAAAAATAACAAATAACTCTTACCCGTCACCCTCAGGGACGATAATGATCCTGCCATACTGATCACGATGCACCTCCTTGTCATCATCACCAGGGGCATGTGTGGAAGGTGTAGGGGGGTCAGAGCTAGGATCCCGCAGGCGAATGCCTGTAATAGATGGAGTCCCCGATGAAGATGGCTGCGAGCCCTACGACGCAGCTGTATGTGCCGCAATTGGACATGTCACTGATTGCTGTGACCCGAGTGGCTGCGACCCGAGTGGCAGCAACCCCAGTGGTTGTGACCCTAGTGGCTGCGGCGCTGATGACTGTGATCCATGTGGATGTGACATGGACCGATGTGGTCCATGCGATGAAGATGGTTGAGATCCACGTGGATGTGCGGTAGCTGGACTGTACGTCGGACGTACAATCCAAGGGCCCTGTGATGGAAGACCCGGTGTTTGCACGAATGTGTAGGGCTGGTGATGCTGGGGCAGCTCAGAATAGCCCTGGGGTGGAGGAAAATACGTAGGCATCTGCAACTCTGGAACGGCAGGACTAATTGGAGTGTAATCTTCTACCCTCCTCCTTTGTTTCTTACCCTTTTCTCGACCCCGAGAACTACTAGAATCAGCGTTACCTCTACCTTTGCCTGTCATCTGCATAATATAATACATATTTAGATTGAAAGATATAAAAAAAATATATAGCTATAAACGAGAGTTGTTAAAGAAATCAACTGTTTAAAGCTCATCGTCGTATAGTTCCTCGTCCGAGAATTCTTCTTCCTCGGTTGTTTGAGCTTCATCAGTTGATACTTCTTCCTCGTATTCTGTAATTCTTACTTCGAAAATATCAACTTCTTCCAGTATGTGTTCACGATATTCCAAATCATCTTCTAAAACTTCGTCCACTATTTGGTCAACAGTGGAGATTTCGTTTTGATATGCAACATCTAACATATTTTCAACTTCCACCCTACCCACAGGCTTGGTTTTGATAACAACCCACCAATCAGACTTATTCCGCCGTAACGGATAAGGAGCATAATACACTTGCCTAACATTATGTGCAATTATGAAAGGATCATAGCGATCATACTCCCTCTTATGATTAACCTCAATTAGGTTGTACTGATTGTGGAATCTAGTACCTCTTGTTGGGTATGGGTCAAACCACTTACATCTAAAGAGTACCAATTTCTTGTATGGCCAACCTGTATGTTCTAGTTCAATTATTTCTTTGATCACACCATAGTAATCAATACCTCCACTTGGTTGCCATCATCACCTTGAACCCACACCCCACTGTTGTTGCTATTTTTATTTTTTGAACAATCCTCGGTATGGAACTTATAGCCATTCACAACGTACTTAGACATTGTTCTATCCCCAACCCCAGGTCCCCAAGATATATCTTTCAAAGTTTGGTTTTGTCACGACCCAAAATCCTAACCATGATCGTGATGGCGCCTCTCATGAAGACAAGGCCAGCCAATTCAACTAAACTTCATTCAAACAGTTAAACAATACAAAAATAATATAAGTATAGTTTAATAACAGCAATTTGCGACAAAATACAGTGAACCATCCCGACTACAGCCCGAACCGGGGTGTCACAAAGTCATGAGCCACTAATGAAGGCCTAATGATAATATAACTATTACAATATCTTGGGAACAATTGTTTGAAGAAAGTGGAAACAACAAAATAAAAGAGATACGGGCTGCGAACGCCGACAGCTACCTCGTAATCTTTGAATCACCACCCTGACAATAGTAGTAGTCAATACCTCGGGGTGGAACCGATAACGCCTGAATCTGCACACATGGTGCAGGGAGTAATGTGAGTACTTCCAACTCAGTGAGTAATACATATAAATAATGACTGAAAGTAAGAAACACATAAGACTCAAAATAATCCACGATGGAGCAGTAAAAACATGTAACATCTCAAATAGATAACGTGAAGTAACTGGAAACAACACCAACACAACCAAAAAAAATGCAATGCGATGCAATGCAATGCAAGTCATGACTATCGTGGCGGACGTGCCACCCGTTCCCTGGGTACCCGGCGCTTACTGTGGGGGGTTCAGTAGCGCAATATCTCGTGACGGCGTGTCACCCGATCCATGCATATTATACCTCGTGGCGGCGTGCCACCCGATCCATG
>MCJB01033857.1:71479-93595 GCA_002018475.1 Nicotiana obtusifolia | reverse complement strand
CCCAAAAAAAAAGGGATAAATAAAAAGTGAAATTCGTCATGACAATTCATGTGGTCTTGCAGCTGAATCAACTAACCACATGGGAGTTAGATATATGGTCCTATCTTTTCTCTTTCAAGTGAGATCTACTTTGAAATTTGTAATTCCTCCATTATTTAAATGCTAAAAATTAAGTCCACCCATGATTGTTGATAGTTTAATGGAGTAATAACGACAACAATTCTAACATGTTCTTGCATTTTCCGCCATTCTCTCTTGGTACATCAAAGAAGAAAAGTCAAATTTTTCATTTTTTTTTTTTTCATTCGGTGTTCGATATTTATATTAGAGTCTGACTAATTCGATTTGTACCATATAAGTCTTATGAATAGAGAACATATTGCTATTAGAATTTTTATATTTTTAAGGTTCAAACTCGAAATTTATAATTCAAAGTGGAATAATCTTATCCAAATCTCAGGATAATTTTTAGGAGTGAAGGTAGTGATTCAGCTAACCTTCATTGGTACAAATCTTTTGAAACCCTTACATTTTCTAATCACAATTTTAAATTACAGAGGACAACATATTACTGTATTCGAGACATATTTTTTTGATTTTTCAATCACGACGACACCAACTTTCCGAAAAAAGTAAGTAAATAAATAAACAAATAATAGAACAAAACAAATCTAACCAAAACTGAATTAGCAAAATTTGAAGAATATATCACAAGACAATTTTAGTGTATTCTGATGAGATTATTTTTCTTCCTTTTTCTTATCGGAAGAGAAACAAAGCAACTTGAGAAAAACTAGCTAGAAATCAAGCGAGGAATGAAATACCAGTAATATTTGTCGCAACACGTGAAGAAATATTAGAAGGCACGAGCGCATGTTATTCAAAACGAGACCTTGACTAAAGGCCAAATTAACTAAACCATCAGTTACTGAAATAGTCTCCTTGTAGATATGAGCAATAGAGATCATCAAATTACTAACCAAGAGATAACAAATACGGTTGACAATATCACCATTCTAATAATACACAAACCCTTTGGACGATACATATTAACCACACTAGAATTATCAATTTGCAAAGGCAATTTGAGGTACCCTGTCCCAGATTATTGAACTTCTTAAGAGAACAATCCAGTGTCTAAGAGTTCAGGATTTGAACAACATAGTAAGTCCGCATATTAAATCAGTTGGATTCTTTGTTTTCCGATTAATCCTGTAAACAAAAGTGTGCTTAGTAAGATCATAATATTGCTAAACGGACAGCTATATAGTTAGCAAAGCTAATTAGAGGTTGTGTGTGAAAGAAAAGAATCAAAATTAATCAAGCTAAAGTCCACTTTTTTCTATAATTCTCATTTATACAATTTTAATTTAAAAGTGGATATTTTAAAATATAATATGGTGCGTTGTTGATTAGAAGGAGGATACGTGGAATCCAAGATGGGATGGCTGACGACCGAACGCAGCCACTCCGCTTGTCACCGGAAAGGATAATGTTAAGGTGTATTAAATGCTCTGCGCCCGGTAGCATTTACTAAGGAATATTCTGCAGCGTTAAGAGCGACGGTTCGTTACATAGAATTTGACATTTATGCTCACCGTTACATCATCATCAATGACCCTCATAATTGACATTAAAGGAGGGAACGATCCGAAGATCCTTTTCCCTAACTATAAATAATGAGCTCAGTTATCATTGTAGGAGGACAAATTTTCTGGCAAGAACATAACACTATATTCTATACAAAGCTTTATACAATTTCGCTTTCTTGCTTTTTGATCTCATTATTGCTGTGTTCGGAAATCGTGTTCACAGAACCACCATCTTTGGTATTTCATCTACATTCTAAGGCTAAGTATTGTGTATTTCTTCGATTATTACATTATTTCAGGATCAAATTAGTTCACTTGTCTAGAAATCACGTATAAATTTAAATGTACCGTTTTACGGGTAAACAGTTTGGCGCCCACCGTGGGGCCTAGACAGCTGTGTAATTAAATTGATCCTTGTGTTTTTTACTAATGTGTTTTCACTATTTTGTCTTAGAAAAAATCACAAAAAGGCAGATAACACTGTTAACGATGCACACAACCCTGAAATTAGAGAGGATCAGCCTCATTTCGAAGACTCAATCAGTGACACCCACAATGTGGGGAACGACGCCACGCCGGTGCATGACAGACGGTACCCTCGACAGGTTCGGGAGACAACTCCCAATGATGCTGACAAGGAGAAAGTAGCGGATGCTGTGAGGATCATGCAAGAGCAACATGCAATCATTCTAGGCCATCTCATGCGGCAGGATCAAGTTATGACGGAACTGAAGCAGGCGCTATCAGGTGCTTCAAACAATGTAAATAGGCGCGTTCTGATTCCTTCCACAGACCAAACAACGCAAAGAGTCGACAACAACACTCCTAGGTGTGAAGTTGGCTCTGATGGGGCTGGGATAGCAGATCAGGTCTTAACAATGAGAACGATTCATGTCAAAAATGAGCTTTTACGGTTCATGAAGTAAGTAAATGACGACATGGATCAAATCCCGGGCGCACCACCAGTATTGAAAGGCCCGAACTCGAAGAAGTATGTTCAATTACCGTACAAGCAAAGTGCGTCACCAGAACTAATCCCAAAGCATTTCAAAATGCCTGAGGTTCCAAAGTATGATGGAACTTCAGAACCACAGGAACATATTACCACCTACACAACGGCGATGAAAGAAAATGATTTAGCTCTTCACGAAATTGAATCTGTGTTGGTAAAGAAATTCGGCGAAACTCTCACAAGGGGAGCCCTAACGTGGTATTCATTATTGCCCGAGCATTCCATAGATTCCTTTGAGATGCTCGCGGATTCTTTCATTAAAGCTCATGCCGGGGCCAGAAAGGTACAAGCCCGGAAGGCCGACATATTCAGAATCGCACAAGGAGAATCCAAATTGTTACGAGAGTTTGTTACCCGATTCCAGAAAGAAAGAATGTTGCTCCCGGCCGTCTCGGATGAATGGGCAGCTGAAGCATTTACCAGAGGATTGAATACGAGAAGTTCAGACACTTCCCGGAAGCTGAAGGAGAGCCTGCTCGAGTTTCAAGCAACAACCTGGGCAGATGTTCACAACCGGTACAAATCAAAGATAAAGATCGAAGATAACCAGCTCGGTTTTACATCATCGGCCAAAGGACGAGAGAAGAGTAGAGAAAAATCAAATGATGACTACGATGCGGATAGGCAGACTTCAAGGGGTCGATTTTTGCACTACGAGCGTACCGAAGGCCGTGGCAGAAATTTTCGAGCAGCAAACAAGTTCACTGTTGACGGAGGGACTATCATGGCTGAAACAATAGATCACTTCAAGACAAACAAACATCGGGGTCCCAAGATCTTCCTTACCCCAGGTTGTCAGAATATAATTTCAATGTCAGCGTAGTGGAACTGGTGTCATCCATGAGGAGCATTAAAGAAGCACGATTCCCGAGACCTATGAGGTCTGATTCCAATCAGAGGAATCCCAATCTATGGTGCGAATACCACAGAACGAATGGTCACCGGACAGGGGACTGGCGACATTTTCGGGAGGAGGTAGCAACGCTATTGAAGAATGGTCATCTCCAAGAATTCTTGAGCAATCAAGCTAAGAACAATTATGGTCGCAATAGGGAAAATGCGGAATCCTCGAAAGCAGGAGAAGAAGCCCCATGCCAGACGATCAACATGATCTTTGGGGGGAACGAGATTAACGGGGTCACCTTTTCGGCGGAAGAAAAACCTAAAGTATCGATAACTCATAGCAAAAGACTCCGGGAGGATGATATCACTTTCACGGAGGAAGATGCAGATGGATTGCTGTTACCACACAACGACGTACTAGTAATCTCTTTAAATATGTTAGATTTTAAAATTAAGAGTGTTTTAGTGGATCCAGGAAGTTCGGCTAATATCATACAATAGAGAGTACTGGAACAAGCTAAACTCACCGGAAGCATTATTCCGGCAACAAAACTCCTCGCTGGATTCAAACTTGCGAGCGTGATGACCCGGGAAGAGATCTTGCTGCTCACGAACGCTGAAGGAGTAATGAAAACAACTCTCTTCGAAGTAGTGTATGGTGATATGGGATACATCATCATCTTGGAAAGGCCATGGCGACACAAGATGAAAGTTGTACCTATGACGTATCACCAATTGCTGAAGTCCCAACGCTCAAAGGAATCAAGAAGATAAGAGGTGACCAACCGGCAGCAAAGAAGATGAATGCAATCGCAGTTTCCAGTAGCAAATGGAAGGAATGCACGACATAGAAATTACAAGAACCGGCTCCTATTCCCGAGTTAGAAGAGGTTATTCCAGGGGCAGAGTCATCAGAACAGTATCAGGGTGCCAAGATATTTCCAAGTTCCGGAACAGACGGACGCAACAAAGTCCACAACAGAAGAACTAGAGCAAGTGGTGTTGTTCGAAGAATTCTTAGAAAGAAAATTTCACTTGGGACAGGACTGCATCCCGAGCTCAGGTATGGTTTTGTTGAATTCCTTAAAATGCTGATTGTTTTGCTGGATATGACAGCTATCCCGACAGAAATAGCCGTGCACAAGCTGAGTTTGGATCTCAACGTACCACCGGTACAACAGAAGAAGCATCCTATTGCCAAGGCCAGGAATAAATTTGTCAAAGAAGAGGTAACCCGCTTGCTTAAAATCGGTTCGGTCAGAGAGGTAAGATATCCAGACTGGCTAGCCAATGTAGTAATAGTCCCTAAGAAGAACAATAAATTTCATATGTGTGTAAACTATAAAGATCTTAATAAGGCGTGCCCGAAAGATTCGTTTCCACTGCCAAATATCGATCAAATGATTGATGCCACGGCCGGGCACGAGTTAATGAGTTTCCTTGATGCTTATTCCGGGTACAACCAAATTAAGATAAACCCGGAAGGTCAGGAAAAAACTTCGTTGATAAGAAATTTCGGTACATATTGTTATAATGTAATGCCCTTCGGGTTGAAAAATGCCGGAGCCACTTATCAACGGCTCGTAAATAAGATGTTTGAAAAGAAAATAGGAAAGACCATGAAAGTTTATATAGACGATATGCTTGTTAAGTATTTGAATGCAGGTGACCACCTTAAGCATTTGCAAGAAACTTTCGATACCTTGAGGAAGCACGTGAAACTCAACCCCAAAAAGTGCGCGTTCGGGGTCAGCTCCGGTAATTTCTTGGGGTTTCTGGTCTCACAAAGGGAAATTGAGGTAAATCCTCACAAAATCAAATCCATAGACAACATCCTGGACCAATTATCAAACGTGAAGGAAGTCCAAAGACTCACAGAAAGGTTAGCAGCTTTGAGCAGGTTCATTTCCCGGTCGTCAGAAAAATGTCATCGCTTCTTTACATTGCTCAAAAAGAAGAACAATTTTGAATGAATGCTGGAGTGCCAGCAGGCTTTGAGGGACCTGAAGAAGTACTTATCAAGCCCTCCATTGCTCTTGAAACCAAAAGAAGGCGAAACATTACTAGTCTACCTCGTTTCAGAAGTTGCGGAAAGTGCGATTTTAGTTCGGGAGGACAAAGGTACGCAGTTTCCTATTTATTACGTTAGCAAAATTTTAACGGGAGCAAAAACTCGCTACCCACATTTAGAAAAACTAGCCTTAGCTCTCATAGTCGCCGCTCGGAAGCTGAGGCCCTATTTTCGATGCCACCTGATAGCTGTGGTGACTACCTTCCCTTTGCGGAACGTCCTTCAAAAACCCGAGCTCTCGGGAAGATTGACCAAATGGGCCATCGAAATGAGTGAATTCGACATAGAATATAAACCGAGGACTGCAATTAAGTCATAAGTCTTGGCTGACTTCGTGGCCAATTTTAGTCCGGGACTGTTTCCAAGGAGGCAGTATTGGTGTCGGAATCGACATCAGGGGTTTGGACCTTATTTACGGACGGAGCCTCGAACGTAAAAGGGTTCGGGCTCGGAATAGTTTTAATCACGCCTTCAGGGAAATCCTTAAGGCAAGCCATCAGCACGATCCCTTTAATTAACAATGAAGTAGAGTATGAAACTTTGATTGCAAGGCTCGAATTGGCCCGGGGACTTGTTCCGAGGTTATAGAAATCAATGCGACTCACAGCTGGTGGTAAATCAGGTTTACGGGATCTTTGTACCAAAGAAGAATGTATGCAACAATACGTCGTAAAGGTCCAGGCTATTTTGGCACGATTCCGTGAATGGTCAATAACTATTATCCTAAGAGAGGATAATGCAGAAGTGGATGCCTTAGCAAACTTAGGTTCATCGACAGAAATAAAGGGATCTGAGTCCAGTACGGTGGTACAATTGATGAATTCAGTCCTTGATACGAATGGTTACTACGAGGTGAATTTGGCTAGTCTGATCTGGGACTGGAGCAATGAAATAATCAATTACCTCGAACACGAGAAGTTTCCCGATGATGCCAAGGCATCACGGGCATTACGTACCAAAGTTGCACGTTATAGCTTAAGGAAAGACCAATTGTATATAAAATCTTTCTAAGGCCCGTTGGCCCGGTGTTTAGGAGTGGTAGAAGTTGACTATGTCATGAGAGAAATCCATGAGGGGATATGCGGTAGTCACTCAGGCGCAGAGTCTTCGGTGCTGAAATTGGCAGGTGCAGGATATTACTGGCCTCGCATGGAACAAGACGCCAAAGATTTCGTACGAAAATGTGATAAGTGCCAAAGCTATGCATCACTAGTACATCAACAGGCAGAACCCTTACATTCGGTTCTGTCCCCATGGCCGTTCGTGAAATGGGAGATGGACATCGTCGGACCTCTGCCACCAGCTCCTGGAAAGGTAAGGTCCTTTTAATTTTGACTGATTATTTTTCTAAATGGGTGGAAGTAGGTTCTTATTAGAAGATCGGAGAACGCGAAGTGGTTGATTTCCTGTGGAAAAATATAATTTGCAAGTTCGGAATACCAAAAGAGATGCGACAATGGGCCACAATTTATTGGTGCAAAAGTTACAAAGTTCCTTGAAGACTTGAAAATAAAGAGAATCACATCTTCGCCTTATTATCCGAGCGCAAATGGTCAAGCGGAGTCGACAACAAAGTGATCATTCAAAACCTCAAGAAAAGGTTGGAAGCAGCAAAAGGCAAATGGCCCGAAGAGTTGCCCGGAGTTCTATGGGCCTACCGGACAACAACCAAATCGAGTACAAGAGAGACTCCTTTTTCCCTCGTGTACGGTGTTGAAGCCCTAATCCCGGTTGAAGTGGGTGAACCCACTTTGAGATGTGCTTAGACAAACGAAGAATCGAACGACGAAGCAATGTTAATCAACTTGGAACTGCTCGAGGGACGTAGGGACTTGGTGCATGTAAGAATGGCAGCTCAAAAGCAGAGGATGGAGCGATATTACAATCGGAGAGCCAACTTTCATTTTTTTAAAGTATGAGACTTGGTCCTAAGGAAAGTAACACAAAATACCCGGGAGCTCAACATGAGTAAGCTAGGTCCAACATGGGAAAGTCCCTTTCGGATTTCGGCTATCACCGGGAAAGGTCAGTACGAATTTGAGAACCAGAATGGAGATAAGTTGCCCAGCAACTGGAACGTGGCACACCTCAAAAGATATTATTGCTGATGAACAACGCTCAAACAGAAAGTATGTGCTGCACTCCTTTTTCCTTCATTCAGTTTTTGTCCAAATTGGGTTTTTCTGGCAAGGTTTTTTACGAGTCAGCGATAGAAAGCATACTATGAAGACAACAACAATAAGACCTTTGATAGCAAGGTAAACGAACATGCTTCCGCATGGGTACGATTAGGTAATCTTTGGTTCGATAGCAAATTCCCACCAGTAAGTTAAGTTTGCTACCGAACAGAGGTTACCCGATCGTTCAAGGGCACAAACCGCCAGAGGACTGTTAGGTATTCTTTCGCTCGATAGCATAGGTTCCTAAGGGGAAACAAGATATGTTGCTGAGTGAAGAATTAGCTAGTAATTCATTGGTGGAACCTTCGAAGATACAAGACTTCCAGTGTTCCAATTCACGTTCTTCGCATTCAAACACCGGGGGGGGGGGGGGGATGATACGGCAACAATGATTGCCACATCAACCGGGAACGAAAATATGGAAACAAAATACATCATCGGGACTAGGGACTGCGCAGCCAGCCTCGTAGCAACAAGTTGTACAAGATAGCCACAAGTAATGTCAATTTCTTTTCTGTATAGCAAAATGCTTATGTAATTTCTAAAAATAGAAGGAATAAAATGAAATTCTTTTGCTTTTATCTTGTTTCTTGTCTGAGAGATGAGCTGATTTTGTCATTAGAAGTTAAAGAAGTACTTCAAATGCTAGTGCCGTAATGAATAGGAGATGTCTTCTTTAAGAGTACTGTAAACATAAGAGGGCCCTCTCTTATAAAAGCCCTCACGTTAAAGGGTTGGTTTCGGAAGAATCATTCCCGACATCCAAAATGCCATCGGGAAAAAATACACCCGAATCCGCACGTAAAAAGGACGCAATTATTAAGGCTGACTTTTGTTAGCATTGAAACTAGCAGAGGGTCAGAAGTGATAATCTGGGCAATTATTAAGCTGGCAAGACTAAGGTTCGAGACTGTTTCATGGAGAAAGCAAAATCAGTTGGTTACAGACATGCTGCACTTCTTCAAGACTACATGGACTCAGGTTTTTGAAGCCACAAAGATCCTCTTTCGAGTCAAAATAGTGGAGTATAGCAATCGAGAATTCGAGGAAGACAGAGGACATAATTCACCACACAAATGGGAGGACACAGGAAAATGCTTAACTGGCCATCATGCTCGAATCCTGTGGGAGGAGAGCATGGCGACACTTTTGGACACTAACATAGTTCTCTTTTTTGCAGGGAAGGAAACTGTATCTATGCCCTATTCTTCGACGAACTTCCAGTTGGTGGTATTAGTACAATGTACTCATTCCACTTGGAGGGAGGAGAAGATAGGAACAAACATAGAACCAAGGAGGAAACCAAAGATGAAACACACTTTGATCTGGTCGACTGCTACTAGATTGAGACCATGTATTGTTCGATTGAGATGTGCGATGTTTCAGAATACTTTATCTCTTGACAACATACAAAATTGATCAAAGACTCGATCATTTCATGCTCAAATACATGGAACACAAGGACACATGACCGTTCTGTTGTGAGGTTGAGTTTTTATCAAAGTACTACAGACAGATTTTGTCGAAGACAATTTATTCAGGAACTGAGATACTGTAATATTGAGGAAGCTAAATCAGTGAATTCTTGTTTAGGCCAACTTGATACTACAAAATGTCACCTGTTAACATTGGTCAGATTTGATTTTGCATCTAAGGAGACTACTATCTATATGATATCAGAACATTATCCAGTGGTATTAGCATGTCATTATGCTCAACCTAGAGGTGTGATAATTTCGCATGGAAAGTATATCCTGGATCAACTCTATGTAACAAGAGAATTGGAAGAAGACACTGCCAGAGATCGAGGTCAGAGGGATCCAAACAATAAGCTACATAGGAACCTGATACAAGCACCCCAAACTGCCAAGGAACACAACAGAAGCAGCAGAAATGATACCAAAGTCCACAAGAAGAACAGCAACACCATTCACATTGACACCAATAGCAGTAGAAACAGGGTCATTCAACCATCACCTTATCAGAAAGTATATGTCACAGAATTACAACAGAATTGCAGTATCAAGAACACCACAAGTAACAACAGAATTCGCAATAACCTTGACAGAAGCAGAGATACCCCCAGCAGCAAGAAAACGATCAATAACCAAAATCCAGATACTCCAAGCCATCCAATCATCTTAAGTTTCAACAACATCGGAATGATGGACAGAGATTTAATTCACCAAGACAGCAGCAACACAATGGAAACACAATACACAGAGATACAAGACACCCAAAATCAGATAGGCAACAAAGGAATACTCAAGCAGCTAGACTTACATCACAACACCATCAGGAAGAAGAAACCACCCCAGCAACTCCTGTCGATCATCAGGATAATCATAACCACACTCCGTACTCGCACTTGCATCAGAAAACCACAATGCCACCCCCTACTACATGGTGTAATTTTGATAGTGATCTTCAATTATGCTCTTCCTACAAAGGTCAAAGCAAATTTGAAGATTACTTTTCTTTTTTATATAGTTTTCTCCTTAGAAGACTCCAATATTTTGCTATAAGTAGATCCAATTGCATGACAAGGAATCTACTTAAAATCAATCACTTAGTAGAACTAGGAACAAATGTATTTTGTATAGTTGACCTAACCCTACTTCTCATTGTTTTTGTACATATGACTGTCTATCGATGCTATAAGATAGATGGTCATGACATCACTATAGGTCTAACGCAGCGTAGCTATTTAGGTACAATTGATCATCAATTATGGATGATTAAACATGTACACCTTTTCAGTAGGGAGGTCAGGTCTATGCCCCCCTCCACTTTTGTACTTTTTTGTTTATATATATGACAATCAGCACTAGGCAGACAGCCTAGTGAATTTTTTTTTTTTTTTAAAAAGGACGCAAAAATGCACAAATATTCATAGAGACCCTCGTGTAAAAGGGAAACTTGCGCAAATATTCATAGAAACCCTCACGTAAAAAGGAAAATTGCGCAAAAATTCATAAAAACCCTCACGTAAAAGGGATAATACTTGGAACCAAAATGCTTCGAAGAAAAGGCATCCGAGACTACACATAGTAAAGCGCGAGTTGAACAACATGTGCAGAATACTTAAGCAAATGCAAGAGTTAAAGGCTTGCATGGATATTCAAACAAAAGTAAGATCCAAACGATATTTGAACCAAAAAGTATGCCTTTATTCACAAAGAACGGGCCAAAACGTTACAAGTAAAAAATGAGAAAAGAAAGAAAAAGCTTAACTGCAGCGCCTCCGGAACCAGGAGGAAGAGAAGTATCCGCACTGCCGGGAAGAGTAGGTGGTTCCGCCGATGGCTTAACGCTTTCCCTAGTTTAGTCTTCGGCCTCATCGCCTTCCGATCCATCTTTAGTTTCCGAAAATTCAGAGCCGGAATTGGAAGAACCTGGAGCATCAGACTACACCGGGAGTCCATTTTTTGCAACCAACTCAAGCTCTCGGGCCTTAGCAATTTCGGCATCAACATCAATGCTACCAGCTTTGGCCTTTTCCAAGGTTTTTCTCCTCTTGCTATACATGGAATAAGTTTTCACAACAATGAGGGAAGCCGTTCGGCGCTTAAGTTCTTCTTTGAGTTGATTAACCTCGGCGAAAAGGTTTTCCCGGGCAGATCTAGCACATTTGAGGCTGACATCGAGCTCGCGGACAGTTGAACTATAGAGCCTATTATGGTCGATAATTTTTCTGTGCTTCTCTTCTAGCTGAGCATGTTTCACCTCCACAACAGCAAGCTCTTCACTTTTGGAGTTCAAGGCTGCCTCCAAGTTAATCACTCTTTCAGCGAAGGCAGCCTCATGGTCGGCTGCAGCAAGAACGACGTTCTGGAATTCTGCCCGTTTGGCCTTGGCCTCATTAAATTTAACCCTCAGCGGCCCAATTTCTTGGCTAAGGGTTACCACTTCTTACTCGCTTTGCTGCAAACGAGCCTCCAAAACAACGGCCTCAGTAGCTTCAATTTCCAGTCCCGAGAGGCAGAGAACAGTCTGGTCCTGTTCCGCCAAAAGGTGATCCCATTTAGAAGTAAGTTCTTCCTTCTCACGAATCAATATTTGAAGGCCCTCAGAAGCAAGAAAGTTGACCTACAAAACAAGAAGAAGTAAAGCTTAGAATACATTCATACTAAAGTAGAAGAAGTAACGAAGGAAGAAAAGAACATACCGCTGCGGCGTTGTGGATAGCATTGTTCAACAAACACTCGCCCGAGAGTGTCTGAATCTTTTCCCAGTCCTTTTCTGAAGCCAAAGGCTTCAGGTAATTAGCAAGCTCTACCAGCCGTGATAGCAGGTTGCACCCGATAGAGACCGAAAGAGTAATGTTCCTCCTCCTTTGTGGATCTTCAGAAGGGGAGGTATAATTTTGCCCCAAATTCCCATGAACTGGGGACTGTGGATGAGGAACACCTTCTTCATGGTCAGGTGCGACCGATGGAGATGGTGTAAAAACTGTTGGCGGAAGAGTAGATGAAGATAGAAATGATGTAGTAGTTGCTGGTGTCGGTGAAGGTGGAGCTGAAGCAGAAGCTGATGGAGTTAAAGAGTGAGAAGCAGCTGCATCAAATGCAGTGCTGGTTGTTTGATGCTCGCCAACCAAAGACGGCAAGGACCCGGTACTCATCCTCGCAGCACCGGTTGCAACAATTAGGGCCCGAAAACGGAAGTTAGCATATACGAAATCAGATTCTCCCCAAAGTGCCGAGAAATCGCCTTTAGTTGGTGTAACTATCTCAACAGGTCGAGCATCCTGTTGAGATGATGAGGATCGTCGCCTTATGTGTGAAGAAGCTCCCTAATCAACAGCTTCTTCATCATCATCAATCATCACAGCATCTACGATCGGCCCAGAAGGGGGACCGGTTATCATCGCCAATGAAGACGATTCGGGGGCATCAATCTTTGCCCTTTTATTCTTTTCCCTAGTTGCGGAGAAGCGTCTTCTCTTTGTTTTTTTATCCTCCGGTCGTGGACTCCGCAAAGAAGTACTTGCAGGCCTGGAGATACCTGTTCGAGAAAGTGCTTTCTGAAGCAGCCTTGCTGCATCAGCAGGATCAGCCAGAATGTCCTCCTCAGGGACAGCAACAGAGCCCGCATGTAGACGTAATTCCGTGAACAAGTAAGAAGGGTTCAACCAAGTTCTTTATATGCAAAAATTGAAGCAAGGTAAATTAGAGTTACCACGATTTTTGGCCTTCCACCCGTATTTAAGGGCCAATTCTTTCCACGAACGAGTTTCGGTCATTATGACGTCCAAGATCTTCTGAACCTACCGGTTCAAGCCTTACACCACCAGTGGGAGCCATCAAGTTGCTGAAACATGCGAAGGGTAAAGAGATGAAATGGCCATAGAAGAATATCTAGTAAGAGGAATATTGTTCAAAGAACTTACGAGTACGGTTCCAAGCAACCGGAAAGGATGAAGCCGTTGTTGGAATGATGTTGTTGGTGGTGACTGCAATGAACCATTCCATCCACCCATGGTCCCAGTCCTCATCCATGTTAGACAACAAAGCATGATGGCCATGCTTGAAAAGGTTTATCATTCCCCCGCAAAAGATTTTGGGGGAATAGAGATTCATCACATGAGCAAAGGTTAGCTCCTCTCCAGTTTCTTGGCACAAACGTCGGAGGCAGGCGATCGCCCTCCACACTGAAGGACTTACCTGTGCCAAACATACCTGGTAGCTGAGGCAAAACTCCGCAATCACGGAATCGAGCTCTCTGCTCAAAGAAAATGCACCCAAAGTAAAAGGATACGTGAAAAAGTATGTAAAACCTTCCTTGGGAAGAGTCACTCGCTCCGATAGATCAAGAGCGTGATTTCCAACTCATTGCAGCGGCAGTCCTCCTTCACAGCAGGAATACTAGAAGAACGAATGGAAAAAGGGTACCTACTAACAACCTATGTACGAGGGTTAGCAGTAGGAAATTTCTCTTCAAAATCCTTCGAAGTGCTAAGCCTTCTTAGGACAATAGAACCCACTGTTGGAGGAACGGAATCCTCGGTTTTGTTTTTATTCTTTGCAGAACTAGCACGTTTAGAGGGAGAAGCCATTGAAAAAGAAGAAGGTAAAGAGTTTTTGTTTGAAGCAAACTAGAAAAAGGATGGAGAACAAGGATGGAGATCAGAAGCTCAAGCAATTGTGAAACGCAAAGGAAAAGAAAGTTGTGTATAAGTAAAATTTTGGCGGCTAAATTCTTGGCCATGATTACCCTGATAATCGACAAAATCTATGTTGAATCATGGGATGACGCGTGTTCGGGGCATTAAATACGGAGAGATGTGCGTCTAATCAACCGTTAGAAACCTTTAGAGGGAGTTATGGTAATTCCCCCCAACTTTCCGGTAACACAAAGTTATGTCATCGAAAAGCAGGGGAACTATCTGTATAAGAGAAAATATGATATGACACGTGGCTGGTTAGAAGGAGGACACGTGAAATCCAAGATGGGATGACTGAGGACTGAACGCAGCCACTCCTCTTGTCACCAGAAAGAATAACTTTTATAAAGGTGTATTAAATGCTCTGCGCCTGATAGCATTTACTAAGAAATATTCTGCAGCATTAAGAGCGACGGTCCGTTATAGAGAATTTGGCATTTATGTTCACCGTTACATCTTCATTAATGACACTTATAATTGACATTAAAGGAGGGCACGATCTTAGGACCCTTTTTTTTCCCTAGACATAGCTATAAAGAATGAGCTCAGTTATCATTAGGAGGGCGGATTTTATGGCAAGAACATACTCTATATTCTATACAAAGCTTTATACAATTTCGCTTTCTCGCTTTTTGATCTCATTGTTGCTGAGTTCGAAAATCGTGTTCACAGAATCACCATCTTTGCTATTTCATCTACATTCTAAGGCTAAATATTGTGTATTTCTTCGATTATTATATTATTTCAAGATCAAATTAGTTCACTTGTCTAAAAACCACGTATAAATTTAACTGTATCGTTTTACGGGTAAACAGTTTGGCGCCCACCGTTGGTGTTTAGACAGCCGTGCAATTAAATTGATCCTTGTCTTTTTTACTAACATGTTTTGACTATTTTGTCTTAGAAAAAGTCGCAAAAAAATGGCAGATAACACTGTTAACGATGCATGTAACCCTGAAATTAGAGGGGATCAACCTCATTTCGAAGACTCAAAATTGTATTTCTTCGATTATTATATTATTTCAGGATCAAATTAGTTTACTTGTCTAAAAACCACGTATAAATTCAACTGTACCGTTTTACGGATAAACTAAAATAAGAAGCGAAAAACGACCATTGTCACACCATACAATTACCTATTCCTCACCTTAACACTAAAGAAATAATAATTTATTAAGTATTTTGAAAGCAGTTTGCTTTTTTACTTTGCATTATTTTTCAACTATTATCCGTTTGTTGTATATGTATTCATAATTTTTTTTAAAAATTTATTACATGTATGTATGCAATTAATTTCTTTGACTAGACAGTGTGACACATGATGAAGCAAAGTATCTCTGCCACTTACTCGGACAGTGTAACTCAACCGATTTTCAGTGACAGTCCATTTTTAGCCTAAACCAGGTAATATTATATTCCTTATTAAGAAAGAAACTTCTATAGGATTTGGAGTTCAAAACTTAATAAATAAAAATTTCGGTGTAAAATCGCATAAAAGAAAATATATTAGTTGTAAAATAAATGTACATACACAGAAACTATGATTGTAATTTTGTTTTATAGTCAAATATAAAAATCTATTGAAGAGAATCATAGTAAAAGGAAAATAAATACTTGAACTCCCAAAAAGGCAATAATATCACTCTTTTTGGAGAAAAGAAAAGATGGATTTATTCTACATAACTAGGGGTGGCAAATGGATGGGTCGGGTTGGATATGGATCATGTCGAAAGCGGGCAATAAAAAAATAAATAAATTATTCGACCCGATCCATATTTAATACGGATAAAAAACGGGTTAACCGGCGGATAATATGGTTACCCATATTATCCATAGCTTAATGAATATGATTTTTTTTCCCCTCGTGAATATGATCACTTTTGAGAAAATTCCTAATCCACCAGGAACCCCTAATTTGAAGTTTTACAAATATAAAAGTTAAACCCATTAATCATATTGGTTATCCATTTTTCAAAAAAATAATATAGTTTTTATTCATATTTGATCCGTTTTTAAAACGTTTAATATCCAACCTATTTTTTAGTGGATAATATCAGTAATTAACAATTTACTTTTAGATATTTTACCGCCCTATACATGACTAACAGGAAAAGAGAAAAACTAATTGAGCAAAACTAAAGGAGATGAACGCTGAATTCAGACTTGTGTATAGTTATAATCATGGTTTAGTACCGCAGAAACATAAAACAAGTCATATTGGTCACGGGTATTTATATTCTTTGACCAAATTCGACCAATTCTACACATTTCAAGGGCTAGACAGCATTTTAATTTGACCCACAAAGAGAGAGAAATGAAAAAGGACAAATACAGACAAATTTTGAAGTATTTACTATGGTGGACTGAAAACAAACTTTGAGATCAATACTTTGTTTGGATCATTATTACCTATGGTTTTATAATATATTAATATATTGTATTGTATTATATTATTTTATAAATATAACTTTTTAGATAGATTATATTATTTTTTATTATTTAATAATATTTTTATTGTTTGGTTTAATTGTATCGTACTGTAATATAATTGATAAGTTAAAGTACTCTCAATTTGTTAAATATTAAATTAATCAATAATTACTCATAAAAATATTTAAGAAAACCTTTTCTACTATTAATTTATCACTAATTATGTACTTTCTCTGTTCACTTTTACTTTTCACGTTTTGACTTTTCACGCCCCTTAAGAAATAATAAATGAAGTGCATAATTTACCATGATACCCATATTAATTAATGCATATTTTTAATGATTTAAAAATAATTTGAAATGAGTAATAAATGTTGCGGGTATAACAGGAAAAGAAAATTGTCTTCTTTTGATATGCTAAAAGTGACAAGTAAAAGTGAAAATCTATTTTTAAAATACTGGATAAGTAAAAATAAACGGAGGAAGTAGCTTGAAAACAAGAACAAAAACCTAAAAAATAAAAGAGGTTAACTATCATTAGCAACAAAAAAAACAGATCATGGAACAATGGAAAGAGACAAAGAAACGAACGAAAATTTGGATGAAAAGGACGGCACAAACTAATTTTGGAAAATATGGATGAAGGCAAAGTATGTCAAGTTGGAGATTTGAAGTTAAAATAATAAAAAAGTAAAGGGTAAAATAGAATTATGGAATAATAAGTAAGGGCATAACTAGAAGAAAAAATAAAAAATAATTCCACCACACTAAATTGGTTGTTTCATAAATTGGAACTTTTCGTTATTCTGAAATAATGAATTTAACAATACAATATAATTAATTTTAAATAAACAATCAAAATAAATATTATTTTGAGATAAAAATCCAAGCTCTAAACGTGACTTCTGGTTGGATCAGATAAAATGTTGAATCGGGTCATCATGGGCCTCAATGGTAAATGGGTAAAAGAAACTGCGTTTTTATTCTTAGTTAAAGATCTCTAATTTGAGCATTAAGAATAAACTTGCTTTTAAATAAGAAATATATTTTATCTTTAAAATAAAAAAATTCGGTGCAAATTCAACAATAACATATGTATATCCAGTGTGTTCTTATAAGTAAATCTGAATAGAATAATAGTTACCTTTATATTATGAAAATACAAAAATTATTTCTAGCGGACCCTCGATTCATATTTGAATTAATTAAATCCTAACGGGTAGCCGGGGTAATCGTCGAATTTGAGACAAAATTACAATGCACATCAGCACATGGAGTCGTAGGAGAATCATCTAACCACATATGAGTTGGATAGACGGGCAAGTAAACCTAATGGTCCCACCTTTTCCTTTTAAGTAAATCTACTTTGAATTATGTAACCCCTTCATTATTTAAAGATATAAACTATTATCCCTGTGATTACAATACTTTTAGTATTAACCACAACAATTCTAAGATTTTCTTTAAAAAATCCGCCATACCCCCTTGAAAAAACAGGAAATTTTTTTATTTTCCGGAAAGGTTTTGTCCAAAAGTTTTAAACAATCAACATCAGAGAGCCCCATGCTTTAACAAAAATGGGGTTTTCAAAATCAAATAAAGAGTAATTTAAAAAATTATAGTTTCAGGAAGAAAAAACAAGCTGAGGTAGGTGTTGACAAAATTAACATGAATGTGATTAGAAATATTGTAGTATTACTAAAAGGGAAGTGTATAGTTAATTGATAAAAGCTAATGAAAGGCAGAAGGTGAAAGAAAGGAATCAAAGATCAACCAAGCTGAAGTCAACCACACACCAATACACGACATGCATTGCATGTCTCTCTGCACCTCAATAAACAAGTATAGTGATATAAATACAATTATTTAATTTCGTAAAGCGATTATAATATTTAGGGGATATACAATACTTGGAAGCTGAAATATTGTTCCTTTTTTTTTTGTCCCAAGACAGAGTAATGGTGTGGTTTTGGGAATTAAATAAATAGCAGTGAATAAAGGTGCATGGCTTTGCAACGTGGGAGGTAGAGTCTTCATGCACAGCCACGACCCCTCTCCCTTTTTTTTCTCTTTTGTTTTTTTATTGATACGATAATATTAACTGAGTTTATAATAAACCTCCTATTTCACTGAATCTGCTCCCAATCTTTACAAAGCCCCGAAAGCTTATACGATCTCTAGGTTGTCGAGAAAAGACTTATGATGAAATCATTAAATCTTAATGATGCAATAAAAGATAAAAGATAAATATTTATATATTTAATAAAATTTTAATATATTATCGAATCGAACAAAAACTACTGAACTTACGTGAATCCATAATCAACCTTCTAAATCCGCCCATGCAGTTAGTCTTTACAAATAAGGGTCATTTGTTATATATGAGCTTAATTCGAACTGTTCAGAGCTTTATAAGTTAGAAATTTATAGAATTCTGAATGTCTAATTCATTACTGACAAAACAAAGTCATAGTATTAATCAGTGCTATTTTGGCTCTTTACCAAATTAGACAGATTCTACGTATATCACGCGCTAGGCAGCACATGAATTGTGACAGGGATAAGAAAAGTAAAAACAAAGAAAAAGAAGGAAGATGTTTTCTAGAGCATTTACTATGGGTCGAGCATTAGTATGAATACGTTGTGAGATAGTTGGATCTGGAAAACGTTTAAAATCAGATTAACGCAATTACTACCGCTACTATTTACTGGTCTGAGTAAATCTGATTGTATTTATTTTGTATTACTGCCTTTTCTGGAAAGATACTTTAATTCCTGCTGTACTAGCAATTTTATTAATCATTTCTTTAGGAATTATTTTAATGGAAGAATTTAAATTATTTACACAAGTAAGCAAAGATATATTATGAATGGATTTTAATGTGATAGTAAGTTATCATTATTTTTACTAGATTATATTAAATGTTTATCAAGAGAATTATATGTATTATCTTGTATTGACATGATTACAGAAGCGGAATTAGAATTTTAACTTTATGGACATGCATCGTGATTTTGGAACGACGACTTCGAATGCTAATAATTATATTCTAAATTTAATATTATACATATACAATAAATTTCTTAAAATAAATATGTTGTTTAAGCAAAGGTAGCTGAGTTTTAGCTCTGCCCTTGCCCTTATTGTGTAACTTAAAGTGACGGTGCGTTATTAAAATTTATAAAGTTTCATTGCCTCTCTTAGATGCTTAAATTACCAGAACTATTGAGCACGAAGACTTGAGTGCAAATTGCACTTTAGAGCATGTAATGCTTAGTTTCGGTTGATCTTTTTCTTTTGATTATATTTGTCTCATGATGATATTGATGACAGTGTTTAGTAATTCGCTGAACTAACTATCAAGAGATCCATATTATATCTTAATTAATTTCGTTTTTCAATAATTCTGTAAAGTTAAACCAAATAAATTAAAATAGTAGTAAGAGTTAATTTTACTAGTTTGTGCCATAGCAAGGTCTAACGGTAACAATAATGTAAATGTACAAAACCAACTAGGAATCTGCTTAGTGCTGAGAGTGAACTACAGCCCTATAAAATAACAAAGATTCAGTGTTAAGATGCGACACAAATTGAATAGACACCATCACCACTACAATTATGCTAATTTTGACAGAAAATTAAAATGTTAGTTTGGCTTTTGTATTCTAGAGTCTTATAAGTACGTACCTTGCGTACGAGAGCAAAAACAAACGTGAGAATATTAACATTGTTACTTAAACTCACGTTAAAGTATCTGGCCGAAAAAGAAAGACATAAAACTTTAGCATTTACTAAATCAATTAATTATCTCGTTTCGGTTGAATTCTATTATATTAAATTAGTTCTTCTTTTGTCGAATTAAGTTCATGTTGAGTCTCGTTATGTTTCAAATTGACAAATTCATATGAAAATAGAGAAAAGAATATTGCTTCTTTATTTTAAAAAAAAATTACATCGTTACTGTTAGCAATCATAGAAGTAAAAAAAATTTCTTTAGCTATTTCAATAGACTTTAAGCATATATAATTAGAAAAATTACTATTCAATAAATATTGTTTTTAAAGAATTGAAGGGTTAATGTCTGAATTTAGTTTTTTTTTTTTTTACACATTTTATTTTTAAACAATTTTGGTGTGCTTTGATATTACATGAAGGATATAGGGTGAAATAATAAAAAAATTCTTCGCTTTCAATTAGAATTTCCGATTTTACTTTAGTTATCTTTGGTAAGAAGAGGTAAAATTCTTTTGTGGAATTTTATGGTGTGAATCTAAATTAGTATGAGCACTGTATACTTGCAAGGAAAGAGAGAAAAAACCTCATTCTTTTCTAAACGAAAAATAGAGTAAAGAGCTCTAAAAAGGAGAAAGATCCGAAACTCCAAATCTTACCTTTCACAACATTAGGAAAAAAATAAAAATAAATTCTTAGCTTGTATAAGTCAAACATCATCCATAAATATACTTCCCCTTCCTTGTGGCCTTTTCGTCTTCTTAATTTCCCTCCCTCATTTCTTCAATTAAGTTTACTCACGAGGGAGCGTCGGCGCGTTAGAGCGTCTTCCCATCCCCCCACCTCAAACTCCATCTCTACTCCTTCAATAACTCATCACCTCCTCAAGAAAGTTCATTCGTCACCCTTCAAATTAAAACTCTCATGATCAGAAAAACACACACACACACACACACACAGAGCTCTGTTTCTGTCTACAGAACACATACTTATATGACAACCCCATAAATACAGACTCAAGGTTCATCAACTTATCCTTTTTTGTTTTTTGTCATTAATTTTTTTATTGTTCTTGAATTGGTGTGGCAATGACGATATGGACCAACTTGTCACATTATCTCACATCGAAATCCAAGAAAGCTAATCTTTACTACGTGGCTGCAACCGTTGTTCTTTGTTGTACCTTTTATGTAATCGGACTTTGGCCACAAAGTGGTGTTAATACCACTCAATTATCCTCCACCACCCTCCTACCCACCCTCCCCTGCAACCCATCAATTAAAAACACAAATTCCAATTACGGTTCATCGATTTCCCTCGACTTCACCGCCCACCACACCGCCGCTGACCTTGTCCCACTCTCATCATCGGCGCGTGTAAACCACTTCCCTTCATGCAACCCCGAGTTATCCGAATACACCCCATGTGAGGATTCAAAAAGGTCGTTGAAATTCGATAGAAACATGCTTATTTATAGAGAAAGGCATTGTCCTGAGAAGAATGAGTTGTTAAAGTGCAGAATTCCGGCACCTTTTGGTTATAAACCGCCGTTCAGGTGGCCGGAAAGTCGTGACTCCGTTTGGTATGCGAATGTTCCGCATAAACATCTTACGGTAGAAAAAGCCGGTCAGAATTGGGTCCGGTTTAACGGTGATCGGTTTACCTTCCCCGGCGGGGGCACCATGTTCCCACGTGGTGCCGATGCTTATATTGATGATATCGGAAAGTTGATTAATCTTAAAGATGGTTCCATCAGGACCGCCATTGATACCGGTTGCGGGGTAAGTTTTATAGTATTATTTTAATGAGTTCGTTTGGACTTTTCCTTTTTGGTGTTTGTGTGTTTGATGACTTGTATTTGGAGAATATTTTTCAAATAAGTTTTCTGGTATTTGGTTAGAAAATCAAAAGTATTTTCCAACCAAAAAAACTTTTATTAAATATCGATAGTCATGGTAGCAGATCAAATAATAGTGTTTTGACTGAAAAATTTGAGTATAAGATGAGTCATCATAAATCGATTAGTTTTACAATTTATCTCAACGTATTACCGTATTACAAATCGTAACTCCCCCCCCCCCCCCCCCCC
>MCJB01033857.1:33672-71459 GCA_002018475.1 Nicotiana obtusifolia | reverse complement strand
CCCCCCCCCCCCCCCCTATTTATTCGTGCTTGGTCACTTTTGGGGTTGACAATGTGAGCAAACTTTGGAGTTAAAAATTTGAGTATTAGAGATTCATAATAATGTCTTATGTGTTGATCGATAATTGTGAGGCGTTTGGTGGAAAATATATTTCGTTGTAAAATATTTTCTGCCAATCTAACACAAAAAAAGACTTATTTTTTAGGAAAATATATGTCATCAAAATTTTCTGTTTTGAAGCTTTAACTATTCAAGAGAAGTAAGAATAGAATGGGTATGTTTTTGTGGCAATGCACATGGTTTTCCAACGTATTGGTAGGAAGTGGTCTGAAATTTACACATTTTCAAATTTAAGTTACAGAAATAAACGAATTTCATAAATTTGACTTTCTTATTTCCCTAATTAAAAGCTTGCTTTAGTGGACTCTTGTTATAAAAGAGGTGTGGATCGTTGGTTGAAGTGGGATGTGGGGGTGGTTGAACTAGTTGATTGCTAGAAATTGTGATACATTTCGTGTGGGAGTTTCATTCCTAGCGTTGAAATTATTGGTCTTACTGTAAAGAGTTGGTAGTTTGGTTTAGTTAAGTTGAATAAAAAGAAAGTTGGTAGTTTGGCTTTAGTGAACTTAGTGGAATCCTCAATAAGTCGAAACCAAAAATGGGCGTTTCCTTCAATTACACTTAAAGAATGTCTTCGATTGATTTGCGAAATAAGCAAAAAACTAATCAATTCAATGTTAAATTGCAAGGAAAGAAAAAATTATTATGGTTTTCACGTTTTTACTTATACTGTAATCCTGTTCTGATTTTAACATTCGATGCACGTGATATAGAAACATATTTAATTGCTTAGGCATATGTAGTTTAAATTTCGTTTTCCCACCCTTTTGGTTTCAGTTTTTTCCGGTACTACAAGCATTCTTTGGACCAAGCCTTAATTACAAATTTTAAACAAGAAAGTATATTGTTAACTAACAAAAATTACATTAAATTTAGATGAGGAAGTGTATTCATTCAAAAAAAAAAAAAATTACACGATCACAGATGGATTCCTACTAACCGTTTCATTAAAACCGGTCCACAAATAATTTTTGTCTTGAATGGGGAAGGCTGAACTAAATTCTCAAAATTTGCATTCTTAGGATCCAAATTTTCTACTACGATTACAGCTAGTAGAAAAAGTCCATGCTTATGAGGTCTAACCTCTTTTAGACCCTATATAGAAGATTCCCAACTAAAGTATATAAATATTTTAAATTATTAAACTATTGTCTGGATTTGGAGTTGGGTTCAAGGCAGTGTAAAAATTGACTACCCCAAAAGAAGAAGCTACAGAGCCTTTAGAATGAGTGAACCACTTGCTAATTATTCCAACTAAGTGAGCTTTCTTGTTCTATTTCTTTACCTCCACCATATGAGGCTTATTTTACCATGTACAAGTTCAGGTTGCAAGTTGGGGTGCTTACTTGCTCTCTCGAAACATCCTACCAATTTCATTTGCACCCAAAGACACACACGAAGCTCAAGTTCAATTTGCCCTCGAGCGAGGAGTTCCAGCATTGATTGGGATTTTAGCTACTAAAAGGCTACCTTACCCTGCAAGAGCTTTCGATATGGCACATTGCTCTCGCTGCCTCATTCCTTGGGGACAATATGGTAATTAACAATTGCATTTTTGCTCATTTTATCATGTTTAGATGATGAAGTAAGATTGATCAATTTAATTTTACTTCTTATCCATTTGATATGGAGCAGATGGGCTGTATTTAATTGAAGTTGATCGAATTTTACGTCCTGGTGGATATTGGATTCTTTCTGGACCACCTATTAACTGGGAAAATCACTGGAAGGGCTGGAATAGAACAGCCGAAGATTTGAAGGCAGAGCAAGATCAAATTGAAAGTGTTGCAAGAAGCCTATGCTGGAAGAAAGTAACTCAGAAAGGCGAACTAGCAATTTGGCAGAAGCCAACTAATCATATGCATTGCAAAATTAACCGGAAGGTCTTCAGGAAACCACCCTTTTGCCAGGAACAAGATCCAGACAAAGCATGGTAATGTTCTACTTCTTGAATGATTGCAATTGAACCAAAGGTTTGACTTTAGAGGACTTCCTTGTCATTTCCCCAGTCCCAATTCTTGCAACACATGATGTGTTGCTATTTCACATGTGATTTTCTTAAACAATATCTAAGATACCTTTAGGTGCATAGGCCTTTTGTAGCAGGAGTGAGATGAACTGCAAAGAAGTCCATCCTGCTTTCAACATGTTTACTTAAAGAATGTGATGATGTACTCCTATCTTCTTCGTTTCTTTGGGACTCTCAAATGAAAATGTGAAGGTGAGTGACTCACTTAGCTAGGGATGGGGTAATGTTCATCTCATTCTTCTTACTGTCCTTAAAACAATTTGAATGGGTACCAAGACATTTTGAGATAAGGCGATTGTCTGTGTCACAATTCAACTACTTTATGTTATTCTGCACCTTTTGTCGCATTAATTTTCATTGAAACTGTTTTAAAACATTCCCCACTTTCGACATGGTAGATCTTTATGGTTCTTGATGAAAAAAACATCCAACTTTGGTGAAGTCAAAACTATGCTTCCTAGATATATGAAGTATAGAATAAGGTAGTGTTCCCTAATGTATTTATCGAACATTCTTCAATCTTCCAGGTACACCAAGATTGACTATGCTTCCTAGATATATGAAGTATAGAATAAGGTAGTGTTCCCTAATGTATTTATCGAACACTCTTCAATCTTCCAGGTACACCAAGATTGATGCTTGTTTGAATCCCCTCCCTGAAGTGTCTAATATTAGAGATATTGCTGGAAGGCCACTGGCGAATTGGCCGGATAGATTGACTGCGGTTCCTCCTAGGATTGCTAGTTCAAACGTAGAGGGAGTTACTGCAGAGGGCTTCTCTAAAGATACAGAGTTGTGGAAGAAGAGAGTCGCTCACTACAAGGCCTTGGACTTCCAATTAGCAGAGCGTGGAAGGTACCGTAACATACTTGACATGAATGCTTGGTTGGGAGGATTTGCAGCCGCACTTGTTGATGATCCAGTTTGGGTCATGAACGTCGTCCCTGTTGAGGCTGAAGTCAACACCCTCGGAGTTATCTATGAACGTGGTTTGATCGGGACATACCAAAGCTGGTAAGCCCACTACTCCTATAAAAAGTTTGCTTTTGCCATTTCCTGCTTGTTACTGATGATGCTCTTTTCATTTAGGTGCGAAGCCATGTCTACATATCCTAGAACTTATGACTTAATACATGGTGATTCTGTTTTCAGCCTCTACCAGGACAGGTAACCGTTGGATTGTTCATATTCTGCGAGCAACCATTGAATGTTGCATGTTCTCTTGATTGTTGATTTACGTTTATGTTTGCAGATGTGAAATGGAAGATATATTATTGGAAATGGACAGAATATTAAGGCCACAAGGCAGTGTAATTTTCCGAGACGACGTGGATGTTTTGGTAAATGTGAAGAGCATAGTAGTTGGCCTACAGTGGGATAGCAGGATGGTTGATCACGAAGGTGGTCCTCATGTTAGGGAAAAGCTTCTAATTGCTACTAAGCAGTATTGGACAACACCAGCCCCTGATCAAAGATAAACAACCTTCATAGGCATCAATGAATCTTCCAAGTATAGTGTTACAATCTTGCCAATTCTTTACTTCCTTTGTTGATAAATTTTGTTTGTTCAATGGGCTCTTGTGATTTTTCATTGACCTCTCTATCTTTTTGGCTTCAAAATAAACAAGAGGATATTGAGGTTTTCCCCTGAGATTACTCTTTTTACTATTTGGCGTTCCAGCCGGCTCGTAAAATTTTACTTGTACCCCTACCCTTTGTATTTTGAAATGTAAAATTTGGTATAGAGACCAGTTTTTATTTGATAGAGTTAAATTGACTACAGATGGTTTTCTTCTACTAAGAACATCTCAACCATTATGTCAACAAGGATTGGATGGCCTGTGACATTTTGCTTTTACGCTTACCATTATATCTCTTTGATCCTTGCTTCTAGGATTGGTCCAATCATTCTCTTATGTTTCAATTTTATCGTGTCACAAAGTCGAGCATTAAGTTGCTCATGCTAGTTTTATGAAGAAATTTAATGCTAACATAATTAATGAAATTAATTTTACAAGGTTACCTCTTTTATCTTTGCTGGTGTAGGCATTTAAATTTTATTTTAGTTTATTCAAATTCATAATATAATTTGTACTATATTTTCAATTCAAGACATAATAGTTCAAAGAAATATTATTGGCTAATATTAATATATTAATTATATAAGTCCACATAAATACGGATTTAATTAAAAGTCCAAATCTGGCCAATTGAATTGAGTTATATATGATGAGCCCAATATGTTATCTTCTCCTGAGGCCCAATAAAAGAGCCAAATAGGATTATGTCACAAGTCAAAATTACCTGGCATGCCTTATCAATTAAAGACCAATGAAAATATGTCACGTGTACAAGTGATGTTCCGACATGAAACGTTGCAAATTTCTCTACAAACTACGAGTATTCAATCGTTATTAAAAGATTGAAGATCAAGCTTCAAGTACTTAGATTAAAATACATAAAATGAGATCAAACTGCAAGCCTTTGGATTAAAATACGTGAAGATCAAGCTTCAACCATTCAGATTAAAACATATAAAATTCAAGATCAAGCTTGAAGGCTCTTGTGTTCATTTCCTGAAAAAAAATAATTAGAGGAATTATAAAGATTTAATTCAATATTCAGAATAAAATATTATACTTATCGCAATATTTTCTAGAAACAAATTTTATTGTGCATATTTGGTTTCATATAGATTATCAAATAGCACTCGACCAATTTGGTTGATCACTAAGAGCATGTTTGATCAAACTGTCAAAAATTGCTTATTTTGAGAAGTACTTTTTGAAAAAGTATTTTTTGTAGAATACCAGTTTGTGTTTAGCCAATTCATTTGAGAAATATTTTTTTATAATATTTGATAAGTAAAATGTGTTTGGACAATCTTTTTAAAAAGTATTTTTGAGTGTAAAATTACCACAAAAGGATAATATCAAAGTTCACTTTGTAATTATTTAAAAGTGAAAAATTAAATATTTATTATAAAAAATTTAATTAAATTTTTATTATATTTAGTTTAAATATAAAACATAAAGTAACAGTATATATTGTATTAAAGATTTTGATCATTAAAACATATAGTTAAACTAAATCAATAAAACAACAAACTGCGCATTCAATCAACTACAATACATGCATGCACATTGAAAAAGAGATAGGAATAATATAAAACTACAAACTAGAGATTGTATAATAAAGTACGCTGCAAAAGAAAAAAAATACATCTTATAGAGAAAGTGCATAAATTAGGTGATTAGTTTTGCTATTTCAGAAAGGAATAGGAGACATTGAAAAGAAAAAACAACGAAAGAAAAAAAAAGAGATCAAATTTATTACCGAGATAGGAGACGGAGAATAAAACCTTGTCATATATGTGTAATGTACTTGCAACTTTTTAAATTCTTTTTCACTTGTCTTGTTTCTGGTTTATCTATTTTAATATTCAAATAATATATCAAACATAAAGAATTTGATTTTTAAGAAAAAAATTGTATTTAAAGCAATACGGTCGAAATAAAAAGAAAGAAGAGGATGATGGAAATAAAAAAGGAAAAGAAAAACTTAAATAAATAAGGGTTATTTAGAAAATATAAATTTATAGTAAGGATATTTTTATTTTTAAAAAGTTTAATTTTATGCTATTGCTTATGCTTCTTGGAAGAAGTTAGAATTTGTAGCATCTTTTTAAAAGTAAAAAAATTATTTTTGTTGCTGTTCAAAAGCAATATTCTATCATGGCCAAATACCTCAAATTTTCAAAAAATATACCTTTTGACCAAAAAATAAAAATTTTGACCGCTCAAAAGCTTGGCCAAACAACATCTACCTTGTTACGGGACAAGTCTTTTCACTGAAATTCCTAATCCTAGTCCAATTCAATCAAGTCTTTGAAAATTTGAGCTGACTTCATATTTTTTTTTTGTGAACCATCACCGTTTTATTGCTTACAAAGAGTGACAGAAAATTCCTATCTACCGTTTGAGAGGTCGGCATTCCACCCTCTGTTCTACTTTAGGGTCTTTTCCTACACATCGGGGGGGTCAAAATGAATTTCTGCTGCTTTGAGTTGTCTAATTCTGAATGATGCCATCTCAAGCTTGTCCATTTCCTCTAACTATTCTTGGGAGCCTCTCGAATTCAGTAACTATTATATATGTTGTTGCTGTTTGTGACTTAAAGCTGCTAGCTTGTCTGCAGCTTTGTTTGCTTCTCTCCTATCAAGGTATGGAATGGTTATCCTCCACGCATTGTTGTGTCTCCTCAACAGCCTCGAAAATTCTCCATGGTGTCGTCGCTTGTTTCTTCACACAATCTATTAGAAGTTTAGAATCCGCCTCAACGACCACGTTATTTCTTCCCAGTAGCCTAAGCTTAATCATTATACTTGGAAGAATTAGTTTGAAAAATGCCTAGAATATATTGCACATTATTATTATTACCCTATCCCATCCATTTTTATCCTATGTGGGTAAGTATCGAATTATTTTGGCTTTAATAAGTATCACACAATATTATGATTTTAAATGACTATTTCCCTCAAGTTAATATATTTTTTTGTTTCTAATTTGGTGTCTGATACCCAAGTTGATGTTCAAAGTCATTGTGTGAGTGATTATATACTTTCTATAATAGATAAATCTTCATGTAACAAAATTAATCCAAGTCCACATTGTTGGCATCTAAATTTTATTAGATTTAAATTCATAGTTATTTGGATTATATTTTAAATAAGATATATTAGTCCAAATAAATATTATGGGCTAATGTAGCTGGATTAATTATATAAGTCCAATATATAAGGATTAAATAAATAAGGCCAAATTCATTGGGTTACTCCACTTAATTGAGCTATAAATGATGAGCCCATTTCATTAGGCCCAAAATATCATCTTCCTAGAAGCCCAGTTTGGTGCCACATGTGAAATGACGTGGCACGCCAAGTCAAACAGAAGAGCTAATAGGATCATGCCACGTGTCAAATTGACAAGGCATGCCAAGTCACATTAAAAGGCCAATGAAACCGCACCACGTGTACAAGTGACATGTTCTGGCCAATCAAATGCGGCCTTGTCACACTTCAATTTAATTGGTTGGAAAGAGTTTATTCTTATCATAACTCTTCCCTCCCACAACTATAAATAGGGGTCTTCATAACCCAGAAAAGACACCAGAAGTTATAACAAGAAGCAAGAGAGAGCTCGTGGATCAAATACTGTAAATTTCTCTACAAGTTTCAAGCCTCAAGCAATCAAGTTTAAGTTCAAAAATCAAGTTCAAGGTCAAGAACGAAGAACAAGTCAAGGTTCAAGGAGTACAAGTTAAAATCAAAGTTCGTGCTAGTTGAATTCCATGTCATCGTTTGTGGCAACAAATATAGATTCAAGACCAGGCTCAAATGCCCTTAAATTTATTTACTATTGGAAAGAAGAATCAGAGGATTCATAGAGATTGCACACTTATATTACTTGAAATTAAATACTAGAATTGTTGCAATATTTTCGGTCTCGATTATTTTCTTGACGCAAATTTAATGTCTACACACATGATGCTTGTTATTAGAGCTTAGACTAGGGATGATAGAGTTGTTATCTTGCATCATTCCTGTCACGACCCAAAATCCATTATATGTTGTGATGGCGCCTAACGCCTCTGTCAGGCAAGCCAACGGTGATTAATCAACTTAGTTACTCTTTTTATTATTTTCGAAATCATGTCCCATTGAATAAGTAGGGTAAAATCTAGTACTCGTAGAAAACCCGTGATTTTATTCTTCCAATTTTCGTATAAGGTATAAATTACAAGGCGAAATGATAATAATTACGCGAACTACGATAATAAATACTCAGTAGGTATCCCCAAAACCCGATGTCACAAGTGCACGAGCATTTACTAAGGAGTACAATAATAAATACAACATCTATCCAGGATGTAAATAAGACATGATAAAATAAATAGTACGATAGAGACCCTATGGACTATGATGCGTAGCCTGGAATGCAGCTCACATGAAGTCTCCTCAACAAATGCGTCTGCGCTTTAAGATGATCATCAAATGAACTTGTCAGATACTGAACATTTAGTGCAGAAGTGCAGCATGAGTACGTAAATCAGCGCGTACCCAGTAAGTATCTAGCCTAACCCCGAAGAAGTAGTGACGAGGGGTCGACATCTACACTTACTAGTGGTCCAATAAATCAATATGATAAATCATAAACAAATAAGAGTACAATAATAGTAGTGAGGTAAATCTGTAATTAACACAATCTTCCAAAATTTTTTTATATCAATTTCTCAATATCGTATTGTATCTCGACAGCTCGAAAATACCAAGTGTCAATAACAAACGAATAAACTTTTCATATAAAATGCAAGGCATCAGCGGAAGGAAAATCTCGCGAATATTCGGACTGCTAGCGATATAACACACGATTATGCCGAGGTCGTACGGCCGGATCTCAGAAGGAATATGATACTGCTGAGGCGATCGGCCCGATCCCATCATAACGTGTACACTGCCGAGGGTCGAGCAGCACGAACTATAGATGCATCTATTACACTGCCGAGGCGAACGTCCCGCTCCCATGAGAGTGTGGTACGTATTCCTGCCGAGACGTTCGGCCCGCTCACAAGAAAGGAAAGGAATTATCGAATTACGAGATACGAGCTTACGATACAATATATGAACACTAGGTGAGTATAACCTTTACCGTTCTCAAATAACTTACCAACAACTCAAGGTAATAAGGCTTGGCCTTTTGTGTGTGTGTGTGTGTGTGTGTGTTTCTAAATCAAGTTCAATTATAATTTCAATAATTAAGCCAGTAGAATGAATTCAGATATTCCAAATATTACATGGTAAAGTCCTAATTTTACCCGGACATAAACATGCTTTAGCTATGTACGGACTCTCATCATCTCGTGCGTACATAGCACCTACAACTAATAGCACATAACAATTATATCACCTATGGGGTAGTTTCCCCCCTCCAAAGTTAAACAAGAGACTTACCTCGCTTCGAAGTTCCATAACCGGCTCCAATGCCTCTCAAGTTCTTCAACTCAAAGCCAAACGACCCGAAACTAGTCAAACAATATGCAAATCAATCAAAATATACTCCAATGCTTATAATTAATCAATTTATAACAATTTCCAACTCCGCTCGAAAAGTCAATAAAGTCAACCCTCGGGTCCACATGCCCGGATTTCGAAAATTTTTCGAAGATAATTTACCCATGACGTCATGAAATCAAATATATTATTTATTTTAAATTCCATGTCCAATTTCGTGATCAAAATCCAGAAATAATAATTTTTTAGATTTTCTACCAAAATCCTAAATTTGTACTAATTTTCATGTTTAAATCTTTATAGAATCCATGTATTTAACTTACAATAGGTGAGAATAACTTATCTCACAATAGATGATGAAATTCTCCCCTCCAATAGCTCCAAAAATCGCTCAACCAAATGAAAATATGAGAGAAATGGGCTAAGTCTCGGATTAAAAATACGCCATTGCCAAGCGACTTTCACACTTGCGGACGAATTTGTCGCACCTGCGATCTCGCTTTGCGAGGCAAAAGCTCGCTTCTGCGAAGTGCACTGCCCGGCTACTCCATCGCACCTGCAGCATGTCCGCTTTTGCGAAAATGCAGGTGCTAGCTACCATTGCGCTTCTGCTCTCCTTCAGCCCAAGGCCCTTTCCCGCTTCTGCGACAAATAGCCCGCACCTACGAGCTCGCAAGTGTGGAAATTCCCTCGCACTTGCGCAACCACAGCCTCTCACCCAGCACCACTTCTACGACCCCCTTCTCCGCATCTGCGAATTCGTAGGTGCAAAATTTCCCTCGCACCTACGCCCCTAGACCTTCTTCATGAAAATCCCACCTGCAACGACCCCCTATGCACCTGCGTGGCCGCACCTGTGACCACTCCTTCCGCAGGTGCGATTACACTGGTCTTCAGTAGCAACAACATCTCCTCATATCCGAATTCCAATCTGTTTCAAACCCGAGGCCCCTGGGACCCCACCCAAATGTTCCAATAAATCCCAAAATGCGATACGGACTTAGTCGAAGCCTCAAATCATGTCAAATAACATCAAAATTACGAATCGACGGCCAAAAACCTTTCTTCCTATTTTCCAACCTTCAAACTTCACCGAACGCGTCCGAATTACACTTAAACATTCCGGAATGACGCCATATGCACACGTCACAAATTACGATACGAACCTATTCCAGGGCTCAGAACTCCAAACGGACATCGATAACATCAAAATTCACTTCAAACCAAACTTATAAAATCCTAGAACTTCCAAAATGCCAACTTTCCAATGGGCGCTGAAATGCTTCTGGACCACCCGATACTCAACCTGAACATATGCTCAAGTCCGAAATTATCATATGAACCTATTGGAACCTTCGGATCCCAATTTCGAGGTCGTTACTCAAAAGTCAAACCTTAGTAAACCCTTCCAACTTAAAGCTTCCGAATTTAGAATTTTCTTCCCAAATCAACTCCGAACTTTTCGAAATTCAAATCCGACCACACGTACAAGTCATAATACCTGAAGTGAAGCTACTCAAGCCCTCAAACTGCAGATAGACATGCTAGAGCTCAAAATGACCGGTCGGGTCGTTACATTCTCTCCCACTTAAATATATGTTCGTCCTTGAACGTGCCAAGAACTGCTCCGGAGTGTTCCAAAATCATTGTTTAACACCTCGTGCACCTACCCGTGCCACCACAACCTATGTGAGCACGTGAATCTAGACTGAAGATCCAACCTATTGATGTGCCGGAGAATTTCGGCACATTTTGATACTACTTGCTTAAATTTTAACTTGTTTTACATGCAAATTCCCTCGGTACTCATGTAATTTTAGTGTTTTTACAGTATATGAAGTGTAAGGACCTTAGAGCATGGAAAAGAGCTCAAAAAGCCAACTAAAGACAAGAAAAGAGTTGAAAAGCATCGCAGAGGTGAATATGCAGTCGCAAACATCACATGCGAGTCGCATACTTCACGTTAAAATCGCAAACCAAGACAGACTTCTGGGCAAACTGTCATGTCAAGAATGCGGTCGCATACGCGACCGCATAACTAAGATGCGGGCCGCATAAATGCACATGGAGATCGCAGACACAAGCAGAGTTTTGGGTGAAGTTCAGGGTAAGGAATGCGATCGCATCTGCTATCGCATAAGTGGTATGCGAACCGCAGAATCAACCGCAGATCAAGTATGAAGTTTACTGTTTGTTGGAATTGCGATGCAAAATGCGATCGCATTTCTTCTATGCGGACCGCGAATCAGGAATGCTTTGAAGGCAAAACCTAGGGGTGAAATCTGCGACAGATGTGTAAGAATTGCGGACCACATTTCTGTTATACGACAGAAATGCGGTCGCAATGTTGACTTCAGGGGAAAATCAGTCCGAATTTTGCCTCGATTTTTGGGCCTCTATAAATAGGTCTAATAGGGTTTTGTAGGGACTATCTTGTCCGAATTTAGAGCAGAAAGTATAAGGCTTGAATTATTTGATTTCTTGGAAGCTTTTGGATCAATTATCTTCTACTTTGTAAGCGTTATGACAATTATTATTCTTTTAATTTCAGTTTTTAGCATGAGTAGTTAATTCTAAGCACTAAGGTTGTGAACCCTAAATGATTATGATGTTATTGGGTGTTTGATATTGAATATATTTTCAACGGTTGATTGATATTTGTTACTTCTCATTCTTTAAACAATTGTTCATGGTTGCAAATATTAACAAACGCCATTGAATTCCATCTTTGCTTGGGAAAGCGGGGTAGAATTTGGTAGAAGTAAATAACAAAGACTCAAGGCTTTAAACCTTGTTTAATAAAATCGCTTAGGAATAAGTGGGTTTTAATTTGGCAGAAATTGATTGTTCTTAATCACAACTCTTTTGTATTTGGGAAAATCATAAAGAGGAAATATTACCCAACTATTGAAAAATATTGAGCAGTCAATTAGACATCAATTGCATATCAAAAGATTCTTCCGTTGGAAATATATCATATTGACATCGATAGCATTATACTTCATAAAGGGGGACACAACCTTGGTTTCTTTAATCATATTATTCATATTCATAATACTGCAATTAGACTTTATTTAAACTTCAATTCGATTCATATTTCGGTTACAATTACCTGATAGAATTACGACTGTAGTTGAGTACTACGCTAATCAAATAAACGTTTCACACCTATTCCCTGTGGGATTCGGCCCCAACCTTGTTGGGTTTTTATATTTGACATCAACCGGTTACACTCTTTATTAAGGTGTAATTTGAGCGTATCACCTATAACCTTATCCAACAAGCTTTAGAACCAAATTCAAACATCCAGAATTCTCCACGAGACCCAATTCTAACACACGAACACCGCATCAATCACCACAGTGTATCAACATGATCATGCTCCTCCGTTGAAATCATGCCATACACCACATAAGTCGATTGACCATAACAGCATCCTCCGACCACAGTAGCTGAAATTTCACGAATCCGATGCCTGCAATACACCTCATAACACATGTAACCCCGGTTCCAACTCTCGTAACACTGCCACGACGAAAGAGATGTGTAGAAACTCATAATCACCTGCCGAATCAACAAATCATGGAGTCTCTCCTTCTGACAAGAACCATTATCTCATTCTGAACGGAATAACGATATTTGCTCTTTAATATACCTTATATAAATCTGATTGTGCTTATTTCAGGTCCAATAATCTTGTCTCACCCAGTACAAGCTGCTCAGGCAATAAGCCACCTCAAACACTGGCCAAGATCTCATATGACACCATCAATTCGCCAACAAGCTACAACTTGAATATGACACATAAGGAAGAGCGAACTCTAGAAAAGAACTACCCAGCCCGTGTAACGATTAAAACAGCCGATAATTGCTATGAACCTTTCTTAGAGAACGAGAAACAAAATACACAAAAATAAGTATATCTAACCGTACTCAACATCTCACTATTGCGTCATGCAACCCGATCCAAACAATATACCCATGGCGGCGTGCCACCCGATCCACACATAACAATAAATAAGAAAATACCCATCAAGCCATAATGCTTTTACCTATGAAATACCCAAATATCGACCACAAGCACGCCAAGTACAAAAATACAATTCTGGGAAGACGGATAGTTCCATACGCTACAAAACCCAAGCACGACTAAGGTGCAATAAATGACTTGTATCTCGAGAGCCATCTTGTTCATATAACACCACAAACTACACGAGACCACAACACATGTGCGAATAATCAAGCCGTCTCATAACCCACATGGCATATTAGGCTATTACATGGAATAGCAAACAACGGGAATCACATCCGATGCCCCAGACTCCTCCGTACGCGATGCTATGACGAATGAACACCTCCAAACCTGACGTAGAGCACACATTCACATTAGACCCATCAACTTGCCTCAACCGATTCTGATCATACCATACTGGGCCAACAACCTTTTAAAGATCTACAATGGCCCAATTCATGACACACATGGGCAGCCGCCCAATCTGGAACAAACTCCCACAGTTCGTAACTAAAGGAATAGAGCGCCTTCCAAGCATGAACTCTCACATTAACGATAGTACCATAATCTCCATGCTTGGTTTCAATCTTTAACAATAAAGTGACTAACATGTCACACTTATACAGATTTCCCCGTGGGATACGCTTCCACAACCTTCCGCACCAGGTACCAAAGTATGCACCTCCAAACCACCAATTGTACTAATGCTGTAAAGCAAATCAAGAATTCGCAAATCAGTACACAAAGCCTCTTACACAATACACCTTTCTCAGGTGACACCAAAGGAAACGCTGCTTACTCTGAACATCTGAACTTTTCCTGCTCATCCGAGCTCGTGACATTCTTATCAACACCGAACCGCAACAATGATCCTCAACTTCCAATTCCCATGCCGCTCACTGCACCTATCAAGACACCACACGAGAGTATAAGAATTTATCATAACCCTGAACTACTAGTAGAATAAACACTTCATTGGCTAGAAACCTTTCACTTAACTCATTTTAGAAGAACCATTGCAGCACGCAACTGAATTCCCAAACCGCAGAAAATACAAACCTCAAGTTGTGATCTAAACCGCCACAACTCCTCCGGAATTCATTTACACAACAAGGCCATTTGAACCAAATACCTCCTAAATCCATCAAGTTATGGTGGCTGTTAAGCCCGTAAGTACCACGACAAATCACCTGTATAATATTAATACGTCGAAGGAACTGATCATTGCCTAAATCACGTTAATTCAAACCATTTCCAACCGACCCAACTTCCTCCGATTTACTCTTGACCTGTCTTAGAAATAATAATAGATCTATTCAAAAACATAACAAACTCAATCCGTACTCATCCCGAGTGACCCGAATCACAAGACCACTTCGTCTCAATACCCGTGGACCATCTCATACCCTCCTCAAGCGCACAATAGTATCTCCGGCTAGTACACCCATTTTGCAAGACCTTCCGCGAATCCGAAGCTATTTCTCCATTTCCTCTAATACTGCATCGCAGACCCAATGATAACATTGAACACTCTAAGCCCCATTCATAATCCACTACAACAACTCGATCCTTAACCATAACGGACTCGAAATCCTTAGGCACTGCACTTTAATTCTCGAACCCACTAGGACCGTTGTTGAGAGTCACCCATTCTGACCTGGTCCCGAATATAAGCAAACTCCAACGCTCTGCTAGCACATGAACACCCTCTCAAATAAGCAACTGGCTGAATTCTTTTCTTTGTACATCACATCCACAAGAAGCATAAACTTTGAGTCTTCCCAAAACCTGCACATGAATCAATAAGGCGAAATATAGCACAGATTTGTCATTTTCTTTGCTTGAATTACCCCTGATGTTTTCTTTCCTTAGTCATAATAACCCACTAATACACCGATAACTAGAAACCGCACAAGCAGACAACCATGCGATTCAATCGTAGATGGTGGGGCTCCCCTACTTAGCTTTAAGCTGCAATTACATAAACCTAGAACCCACAAGGATTCCTCCTTCTCAATTACCATGACCTTGCACCTTTAACCCGCCAAATTTCTCGAAATCTTTTGTTAAACGTTTTTTGAACATTCCGAACCATCAGCCACCATCACTTATTCGACCTCTTATCGAGTAGCAAGTAGAATTTATTAACATGACGCAACCGCTAACTTGCTCACAGGAGATAATCCATCTGTGCAATTCCATGCTGACAGCAACTGAAAGTCCGACAATACATTCCAAACTCGAAGTCACGTTGCATCCAAAAACGGTAATCAAGTTTTCACACCCCTCTTCATTTCAAGAAAACTCCTCTTTGCCATACTTAATCATCCTTAGGGCAGTAGCTTCCATCTCAAATAAAATTCATAGACCTAGTCGCTTTCCACCACGATTCCCAAATCGCTCATGTGGCTATCCTACCACAGAACCCATATGCTGCTCTGCCACTCTCACTTTGTTAAACCATCTCATTTAAGCAACTTCTCGACCTCTGGTCTTCATACTTGACCTGCTAGTAATTCAATCACCGTGATACACCTCTAGCCATGTCCTTCCTCATCCTTTACTACCCAAATGTTGCCTCAAATTAAATCCATTCATTTAGCACCTGAACTAATAAATTGCTACCAACTCTAAACCTCCTAGAAGATCATCTTTCTCAAGCCATCAACATTAGAAACACCAATATAATTCTGAAACCGCTACACACCATTATCTCTGACAACCGCTTCTCAGGCACCATTTCACAACACCCTGCCCCGAAGGCAAATCAAAGAAGACCATAACACCTGCGAACCTTAATGCGTTCAAACAAGGACGACACCACCTCACAAATGAGAATTTCACCTCGCTCGAAAATATCAAGTCTCGTTACTACATTACCCAAAGCCTAAACATCCATAGTCCGATTTCCCTCCGCTGGATTTAAATGTCGAACCTCTAAATCGTGCACTAAGAAATCCTCATTTCAAGTCATTCGCTGTCCCAACACAAAAATAAGCACCCTACTATTACACCGACACAGTGTGATAACAACACATGATTCTCATAATAATCCGTGCATAGACTCGAAACCATAAGAAATACAAATACTAGGCTGAAAAGACAAAACACCCTTCCGCACGGTGACGAAATAGCCTACACGAATGCGCTCGAAAAAATATCTTGCACCCGTCTGCAGTACCACCATAACTCCTCGATGCCCAATTGATAACAAGCGCCCCACGTCGCATAATATTGAGTAGGAAGGAAATAAAGGCATAAGCCTCAAATGAATCAAATCGCACGATGAAGAATTAAGAAGGGAAGTGCTCCTAACAGCCCTCTAGCCTCTCGAAGATAAGTACAGACGTCTCCTTACCGGCCCGCAAGACTTGCCATGACTCTACTAGACTTGCTCATAACTCATGAGACCTAAGTGAACCTGGCTCTGATACCAAGCTGTCACGACCCAAAATCCACTATAGGTCGTGATGGCGCCTAACGCCGTCGTCAGGCAAGCCAACGGTGATTAATCAACTTAGTCAGATCCTGCACATTTAATGTAAAAGTACAACATGAGAACGTAAATCAATGCATACCCAGTAAGTATCTAGCCTAACCCCCGAGAAGTAGTGATGAGGGGTCGACATCGACACTTACTAGTGGTCCAATAAATCAATGTGGTAAATCATAAACAGATAAGAGTATAATAATAGTAGTGAGGTAAATATGTAATTAACACAATCTTCCAAAATTTCTTTTAACAATATCAATTTCTCAATCTCGTATTTTATCTCGACAGCTCGAAAATACCAAGTGCCGATAACAAATGGATAGAAATTTCCATATAAAATGCAAGGCATCAGCAGAAGAAAAATCTCGCAAATATTCGGACTGCTAGCGATATAACGCACGATTATGCCGAGGTCGTACGACCAGATCTCAGAAGGAATATGATAATGCCGAGGCGATCGGCCCGATCCCATCATAACGTGTACATTGCCAAGGGTCGAGCGGCACGAACCATAGATGCATCTATTATATTGTCGAGGTGAACGGCCCGCTCCCATGAGAGTGTGGTACATAATCCTGTCGAGGGGTTCGGCCTGCTCCACAAGAAAGGAAAGAAATTATCGAATTACGAGACACGAGCTTACGATACAGTATATGAACACAAGATGAGTATAACCTTTACCATTTCTCAAATAACTTGCCAACAACTCAAGGTAATAAGGCTCGACCTAGTATATATATATATATATATATGTATATATGTATGTATGTATATGTACTTCTAAATCAAGTTCTAACTCAAGATATATATTTATATATATGTATTTCTAGAAATATATGTATATATTTCTAAATCAAGTTCAAATATAATTTCAATTAATTAAGCCAGTAGAATGAATTCGGATATTCCAAATATTACATAGTAAAGTCCTAATTCTACCCGGACATAAACATGCTTTAGCTACGTACGGACTCTCGTCACCTCACGCATACGTAGCACCCACAACTAATAGCACATAACAATTACATTACCTATGGGGTAGTTTCCCCCTCACAAGGTTAGACAAGAGACTTACCTCGCTCCGAAGTTCCATAACCAGCTCTAATGCCTCTCAAATTCTTCAACTTAAAGCCAATCGACCTGAAACTAGTCAAACAATGTGCAAATCAATCAAAATATACTCCAATGCTTATAATTAATCAATTTATAGCAATTCCTAACTCTGCTCGAAAAGTCAATAAAGTCAACCCTCGGGCCCACGTGCCCGGATTCCGAAAATTTTCGAAAATAAACTTTACCCATGACGCCATGAACTCAAATCTATGATTTATTTCAAATTTCATGTCCAATTTTGTGGTCAAAAATCAGAAATACCAATTTTTAGGTTATCTACCAAAATTCCAAATTTCTACTAATTTTCATGTTTAAATCCTTGTAGAATCCATGTATTTAACTTACAATAGGTGGGAATAACTTATCTCACAATAGATGATGAAATTCTCCCCTCCAATAGCTCCAAAAATCGCCCAACCAAATGAAAATGTGAGAGAATTGAGTTAAGTCTTGGATTAAAACGCCCCACTGCCCAGCGACTTTCACATCGCACCTGTGATCTCGCCTTTGCGAGGCAAAGCTCGCTTCTGTGAAGTGCACTGCCCAGCTGCTCCATCGCACCTAATCGGCGCAATGTTCGTTTCTGCGCAAACGCAGGTGCGAGCCACCATTGCACTTCTACGCTCCTTCAGCCTAAGGCCCCTTCTCGCTTCTGTGACCAACAGCCGCACCTATGAGCTCGTAAGTGCGTAAATTCCCTCACCTGCGCAACCACAAATTCTCACCCAACACCGCTTCTGCGACCCCCTTCTCCGCATCTGCAACTTTGCAGGTGCAGAATTTCCCTGGCACCTGCACCCCCAGACCTTCTTCACGAAAATTGCACCTGCGACGACCCCCTACACACCTGCGTGACCGCACCTACGGCCACTTCTTCCGTAGGTGCGATTACACCGGTCTTCAGCAGTAACAGCATCTTCTCAAATCCGAACTCCAATCCGTTTTCAATCTGTTTCAAATTTGAGGCCCCCGGGATTCTATCCAAACATACCAACACATCCCAAAACGCGATACAGACTTAGTCGAAGCCTCAAATCACGTCAAACTACATCAAAATTACGAATCGACGGCCAAAAACCTTTTTTCCAACTTTTCAACCTTCAAACATCGCCGAACGCGTCCGAATTATACTTAAACATTCCGGAATGACATCAAAATTTAGCCGTAAGTCACAAATCGCGATACGAACCTATTCCAAGGCTCGGAACTCCAAACGGACATCGATAACATCAAAATCCACTTCAAACCAAACTCATGAAATCCTAGAACTTCCAAAATGCCAACTTTCTATAATATGTGCCGAAATGCTTCCGGACCATTCGATACTCAACCCGAACATACGCCCAAGCTCGAAATCATCATACAAACCTATTGGAACCTTCAGATCCCGATTTCGAGTTCGTTTACTCAAAAGTCAAACCTTAGTCAACGCTTTCAACTTAAACCTTCCGAATTTAAAATTTTCTTTCCAAATCAACTTCGAACTTTCCGAAATTCAATTCCGACCACACGTACAAGTCATAATACCTGAAGTGGATCTACTCAAGGCCTTAAACCGCAGATCGATGCGCTAGAGCTCAAAACGATCGATCAGGTCGTTACAATGCCTAATACGAGAATAGAGTAAATTAAGCTAGCTCTAGACGAATATCAATCCAAATAAAATCCGACTTATTATTATCATAATAAAGGCTGAAAAGTGATTGGTTACGCTAATATAACTAAACATCACCCAGGCTATTCCAATGTGTAACTGGTCTGAATGGAATATACACGTTTGGTTTCTAGAAAAGAAATCTAAGGACAAATATGAGGGGCTCATTTCCTAATCTTTCCCAACTATACGTACTAGTGTGCAAATGACCAACACTTAATGTGAATTATCTTCCTAAATAAATCTTTATGAAATTGAATTAATGAAGTGGGCATCAATCTTTTCATTGTCTCTATGTACTTTCTGCATCATTTCTCTTGTTGACTGCAAATAAGCTTATCCAGTCTCTTTGTTCAATTCTATTTCTTTTTTCACTTTTCTTATGGAACAATGAAAAAAAGATGTCTCGACAAGAAAAACCGTTTGAACTTATAGTAATGGGATCAAAAAAAGGAATAGCGGTAGTAAGACATTTTACTTTTTAATTTGTTGCAATTCGAAAAGAATTTAGGACTTCACATGATTTTATTCTTCTGGTTTAAAGTTTAACTATTAGAGGTATTCTCAAACCAACTTGCAATCTAAGGCGATTTTTTTTTGTCGGTTCATTTGAAAGTATTATCTGCCATTTTCCCTTTCTTTCTTCATATTATTTATAATAATCAAATTGTTTATCTTTTATTTTTTTTTAGTATCTATGTTACAATTGGTTAGTAGAGTCAAGCATTTTTCCATGCCACTTGGTAGTTGATATCACCTAGAAAATTAAACTATAATGGAGATGAATAGGTGGATAAATTGACAACAAATGATTTTTCATCTTTATCAAAAATCATCTTTTTAGAGCAAATAAAATAAGGTTTATCTGTGGAAGAGTAGTCAGGCAAACTTGGCGGAAGCAATCACTGGCTTGACCAAGTACATACAAAGTCAAGATGCTAGAATTGACAAGCTAACGGGCAGGGTGGGAATCTTGATGGAAGAAGAATCCACCCATGCGCTTGGCAAGCTCCCAGAGGTTCCAGAGAGTGATTCTCCCCCAAGACAAATAACATCCGCTAAGGCTATCCCTGTCTCATCTGAAGGGATGACTCCAATCGATCAACTAAAGAAGTTCATTGAAGGAACTATTAAAAATAAGTATGAAGTTGCTACCAAGTCCTCTCCTACATACGCAAAGCCGTATATTGCAAGGATCGATATATTGAAGATGTCTGCTGGCTTTCAACCTCCAAAGTTTTAATAGTTTGATGGCAAAGGCAATCCAAAGTAACACGTGGTGCACTTATTGAGACGTTCAACAATACTGGGACTTATGGAGATTACCTCGTCAAGTAGTTTGTTCGCTCACTAAAAATAAATGCTTTTGATTGGTACACAGACCTCGAGGCTGGATCTATTGATAGCTAGGATCAACTAGAGCAAGAGTTCCTTAATTGCTTTGATAGCACAAGGCGCACTGTTGGTGGAACTTACAAATACTCGTCAACGCAAGGGTGAACCAGTTATCGACTTTATCAATCGTTAGAGGAATGGAGCCTCAACTGCAAAGACATGCTTAGTGAAGCTTCTGGCATAAAGATGTGCATCCAATGCATGCATTAGGGACTGCGCTATACTTTGCATGGTAACAAGCCTAGCACATTTGAAGAACTTGCGACTCGTGCCCATGACATGGAGTTGAGCAAGGCCTCCGCTGGAAATGAAAGGCTGCCCATCTATGAACCTTGCAAAGGGAACGACAAGCAAGAAGTCAGGAAATGAGCAAGTTCGTACCCATGTCTGAAAACAAAGAAGCTATGAATGTCGATACATCACTCGTGAAGTTCACGACGAAGGTGAGCAAGAAGCAAGTATGAAATACACTTATTTTCAAGATAAGCCAAGTAGAGAGTTGACTCTAAAAGAAATGCAAGAGAAAGAGTACCCAGTTTTGGATTCTGATGTGCCTGCAACTTTTGAAGAGCTTCTTGAATTAAAGCTCATTGAGCTTCCGAAGATGAAGTGCCCAAATGAAGTTGGGAAAACTGATGACCCAAATTACTGCAACTATCATCGACTTATGAGTCATCCTCTTGAGAAGTGCTTTTTCTTTAAGGACAAAGTTATGGACTTGGCCCGTAAAAAGAGGATCGTGGTTGAAGATGCGAAGGCAAGTGCGAACCAAGTCTCTATCACCTTTGGCTCATTCAGTCTAGATGAGCTGTGCAGTTTAAAAGAAATCAAAGATGAAGAATTACTGAAGAATAACAAAGTCGAAGTAGATCAACATGATGATGATGAAAGTTGGACATTGGTGACTCGTCGTAGGCGCCACAAAAGTAGCCCACGAAAAGAATCAATAGAATAACTAACAAGGAAAATGATGGTGAAAAGACCAAGGAGACGGAACCCAGTTAAGCATTTGAAGAAAGCAAAAGTGGAGGTGCACCACCCTCCAAAGCCACGACATCCAGTGACCTTCGAGGAGTTCTTACCAAGTTGGTTCCGCATGAAGATTTCCCATGATGGTATTGATGCCTCTTGTTGCCATGCTGACAAAGGGGAAGAAAAGAGTGAAGACCTACCATTGGCACCATCTTCTGAAAAACTCATCGAGTTCATTCCTCAAGAAGTTAATGCTTGTGAGGAAAAAGTTACATTCACGAATGACGATCTTCTACTAAGTGACACTCCTCATAAACGGCCATTATTCTTGGTTGGCTATATGCGCGATGAAAGAGTAAATCGAATTTTGGTTGATGGAGGATCCTCAGTGAACATCTTGCTAAATCGCACTGTGAAAGAACTTGGCATTCCCATGAACGAACTCTCAGAAAGTGATGTGATGATTTAAGGATTCAACCAAGGGGGACAAAGAGCCATAGGTACGATCAAGTTGGGAATCACCAATATGCAATCAAGTGCATGGCGTCATGTGATCGATGCAAAGACTTTGTACAACATCTTGCTTGGAAGGCCTTGGATACATAAGAATAAAGTGGTTCCATCTACCTACCATCAATGTTGAAGTACTACGAGGGTGAATTCGAAAAGAAGATAGTTGCTGATGACAAGCCATTCACCGAGGCTGAGTTACACTTCGTCGATGCAAAGTTCTACTTGAAGAACTGCATTCACCCTCGTAGTACTTCAAACATTGATGGTAGGTAGATGGAACAAGAATGATGAGCCCACGACTAAAAGAGTTGAGGTGACTGCTGGTAAAACCCAAGCTGTTGCTGAGGAGGTACACCCTAACTCGAATAAATCCTATAGAGGGGATATTGTGTCTTATGGCAAGAAAGTAACTTCGGGGCTCCAATATGTCCCTAGAAAGAAGAAAGATGAAGGTGAATCATCTAATCTCCAAACAAACATACTAAAGGGGTTAACTCTTCCGATAGAACGGATTGAGGCGATAAAGTTATCCTCGAAGCTATTTAGAAAGTGTGTGTCTTAGAATTCGCCATAAGATATAGAACCTCCTACTATCGGTGCTACTACTGGTTATGATGCAATATCTTTCATGGATGGTTCGTAAGGATATAACCAAATACGCATGGCACCAAAAGATGAAGAGCTTACTGCGTTCCGCACTGCAAAGAGTATTTATTGCTACAAGGTAATGCTTTTGGCTTGAAGAAAGCTGGTGCTACTTACCAAAAGGCTATGCAGAATATTTTTGATGACCTTCTCCACAAGAATGTCGAATGCTATGTTGACGACTTGGTAGTAAAACAAGAAAGAAGAGTGACCACTTAAAAGACTTGAGAATGATGTTTGAGATTCTCTAGAGGTACCAACATAGGATGAATCCAATTAAATGTGCCTTTGGAGTTACTTATGGAACATTCCTTGGTATCATTGTCCAACATGGAAGGATCGAAATTGATCAAGACAAAGTGAATGACATTTTAAAAATGCCTGAGCCTCAAGACATCCATGAATGAAAAGTCTGTAAGGAAAGCTAGAATACCTTAGGAGATTGATCTCAAACCTAGCTGGGAGGTACCAACCATTCAGTCGCCTCATGAAGAAAGGCGTTCTTTTCAAGTTCGGCCAAGCTTGTAGCAATGCCTTTGAAAGTATCAAAACTTACTTGATGAAGCCTCCAATTTTGGCAGCTCCTATACCAGAAAAGCCGTTGATCTATATATTTCAGCATAACAAAGGTGTGATGGAGTGCTGTTGGCCCAAGAAAATAGTAAAGGGAAAGAAAACTCTTTTTACTAATTGGGCAGGATGATGACACCAAATGAGCTGAATTATTCGCCAATCGAAAAGTTATGTTTGGCACTAGTCTTCTCAATTCAAAAGTTGAAGCACTACTTTCAAGCTCATATCATTCATCTTGTTTCTAGAGAAAATCCTATCAAGTTCATGATGTCAAAACCTGTCCTTCATGATCGACTAGCAAGGTGGAACTCCAGTTTCAACAATTTGAAATTGTGTACATCTCTCAAAATGCTATAAAAATACAAGCGTTAGCAGACTTCTTGGCAGATCACCCTATACTTGATGATTAGGAGCTAACTAACGAACTACCTGATGAGGATGCAATGGTCATTGAAGTTCAACCTCATGAAAAAAGTACTTTTATGGTGCTGCACATCGCGGAGGAGCTGGTGGCGGTGTAGTATTTGTCACTTCTCAAGGTGAAGTTCTGCCCTACTCTTTTACATTGGCGGAACTCTGCTCTAACAACGTTGCTGAGTATCAAGCATTAATACTTGGGCTTGAAATGGCTGTCGAAATGAAGCGGTTGCAATTGAAAGTCTTTGGTGACTCTTAATTAGTGATCAACCAGCTTTTAGGTGGTTACGAAGTCAAGAAATCTGAACTACGCCCGTATCATGATTATGCTAAAAAGTTAATAGGGTGGGTCGGTGACGTGACTATTCAACATGTGCCTAGAAAAGAAAATTGGAAGGCGGATACTTTAGCTGCCCTAGCTTCATCGTTAACCCTTCCTGATCAAGCGCAATTTACTATCTGCCAAAAAAGGGTAGTACCACCGCCAAATGAGGATATAAGTGAAGAAAATGAACTCGAGCATCTTGTCGCGGTTTCTGAAGCTGAGAAGGAAGAATGGCGGCAACCCATTATCGATTATTTAAGCTATGGGATACTTCTAGAAAATCCAAGGAGAAGGACTAAAATCCATCGTCGTGCACCTCGCTTCCTTTACTACAAAGATACTTTATACAGAAGATCATTTGAGGGAGTACTTTTGCGATGCTTAGGAGAAGATGAAGCACTCCAAGCTTTGCAAGAAGCACATACTAGGATATATGGGTCACACCAGTCTAGACCAAAGCTCCATTTCTATGTAAAAAGGATGGGATATTGTTGGCCAACGATGGTAAGAATTGCTTGGACTACGCTCAAAGCTGCAAGACTTGCCAATTCCATGCAAATTTTATTCATCAGCCTCCCGAAGTGTTGCACCCGACTGTTGCATCCTAGCCGTTTGACGCTTGGGGATTGGATGTTGTTGAACCACTGCCAAAGTCCTCTAGTGGGCACCTATACATCTTGGCTGCAACTGACTACTTCTCAAAATAGGTTGAAGCTGTTTGTCTTAAGGAAGTAAAGAAGGAAAATGTTGCAAGTTCCATCTGACTAAACATAATCTATCTCTTTGGCATTCCTCGCTACATAATAACGGATAATGGAAAACCATTCGCCAATAGGTTGATGAACAAGATTTATAATCTCTTTAGCTTCAAACAATGTAACTCTTCGATGTACAATGTTGCCGCCAATGATCTAGCTGAGGCATTCAACAAAACTTTATACAACTTGTTAATTAAAGTTGTCTCCAAATCTAAACGAGATTGGCATGACCGTATGGAAGAAGCTCTGTGGGTATATAGAAAAACTCACTTCACACCAACAGAAGCGACCCCTTATTCACTCGTCTACGGAGTCGAAGCCGTTTTGCCACTTGAGCTTCAAATACCCTCAATATTCAAAGAAAGGGATCACTAATGAAGAAAATGCTCGACTTTCGATTAGTAGAGTTGGAGGCTTTTGATGAGAAGAGGTTGGAAGCTCAACAGTGTCTTGAATGTTATCAAGCTCGATTGTCTCGTGCCTTTAATAAAAAGGTTCGCCCAAGATCCTTTCAAGTAGGAGATCAAGTCCTTGCCATACGAAGACCTATTAATACTTCCCATAAACCAGTATGGAAGTTCAATTCAAAATAGGATAGGCCATATGTCGTACAAGAAGCTTATTCAACTGGGGCTTTCAAGCCGGTTGACGTGGATGGCATGAGAATCGACCCTATCAATGGAAATTTCTTAAATAAGTATTATCCTTGAAGCTGCAACGCTCCTTAGTGCAAGAGCATAATCTGCATGTCACTCATGGCACGTATGAGTTTAAACTATGTACGGTCCCACCAAAAAAAGGTTTGCTAGGTTAAAAACCTCGAAAGAGGTGGCCTAGGCAAAAGTTAGGACATAAATAAATAAATATTTAAAAAAACTTACCCATTCTGAACTACACTATGAGTTGATCCACTTCACCGGGGTACGTAGGCAGCTTAGAGTTTCATTCTAAGTTCAGTCGCTTAAGTTCAAAAGATACATAGTGCCAGAATCGTTGTTCAAATGAAGTATGATGCAATATAATCCATTCAATTAGCACTTGAAAATCGAGCTGAGATACCATTTTTCTATTGAACTTTGAATCTTATTTGATTTAAAAGGGGCAAGCCTCTATGGTAAATTGGTATCTTTAATGGAATGACTATAGTCTTATAGGAGGCTACTAAGTTTGTGCGTTGAAGCCCGGGGATTCACTATATCTTCATGTTCGCCAATACTGTATGTCCGTCGCTCTTCAAGTTGAAATATTTAAGCCCTCCAAGTCTTCAAGTTGAAGTCTTCAAATTCTCTAGTCTTCAAGTTGAAATATTGAAACCCTCCAAGTCTCCAAGTTGAAGTCTTCAAGTCCGTCGGTCTTCAAGTTGAAGTCCTCAAATTCGTCGGTTTTGAAGTTGAATGATTTAAGCCTTCCAAATCTTCAAGTTGAAGTCTTCAAGTCTGCTACTTTTTCAAGTTGAAGTTTAAAAGTCCATCACTCTTCAAGTTGAAGTCTGCAAAGTCTCCCAAATCTTCAAGGTTTGCCAAGTGTTCAAGACGATGTCGTCAAGCCCACCAAGTCATCGAGTTAAAGCTTTCTAATTTTTCAATCTTAAGGTGGATATTTAAGTCCCTTTGCGCCTTAAGTTGGCCTCTTCGTAGGTTTGTCCTTAAAAGGAACTATAAATTTTCAATCTTAAGGTGGATATTTAAGTCCCTTTGCACCTTAAGTTGGCCTCTTCGAGGGTTTGTCTTTAAAAGTAACTATAACTTTTCAATCTTAATGTGGACATTTAAGTCCCTTTGCACCTTAAGTTGGCATCTTTATGAATTTGTTCTTCTATATGCTGTCATGGATTTGTCCTCCCATATGATGTTGACGATTTGTCCATCTATTTGTTGCCATGGACTTGTACTTCGATATGGCGTATGAACCTTTGCACGCTGAGTTATCTTTCCGATATTGGGGCGGGGATGAGTATCCATTCGTTCACACCTTGAGAGTAATCTCTCTGATATTTGGGCCAACTTAAGAGTTATCTTTCTGATATTCGGACCGTGATGAGTATCCACCCCTTCATACTCTAAGTTGTCTTCTTCATGCATGGATCAACTCGTCAAACAAGAACATATCCTTCTCGTTTGGTCATGAAAAAGGGAAAAAAAAAAACGAAGTGCACGTAGAAGAAAAAGAAGTATAAATTTACCTTTTCGTTACTGCTTTTTAGAGCGGCTTACAAGAACCAAATATTAATGTTCAATTGACAAAATAGTATGGGGTTTTTATAGAAACGTTCGTTATTTGACGATATGGAACAAGTACTAAAGCAACTTCAATTGTTTAATACTAATACGGACTAGGAGAAGGTGTTAAAAAAGGATTCGGATATGTATAATCCTTTCGTAGAGGAATTTGATTAAATAGAGGCGGCAATACAGGCCTGCAGAATCCAAAATAACTAAACTTGCTCTATGACTGTAATGAAATTGGAGACACCGTAAAATACATGCCGTTAACCAAATTATGTTGCAAATGGGATCACTACGTGTAGGACATGTAAAATCATGCCTAATCATTACATTAAAGGGAAATAAGTTGGAAATCCTGGCAGTGATAGATTCAAGTACCATAAAGTTTACTAGCTACGTGTGTAAGCCTTATTTTACTATTTAAGAAGAATTGCTATTAAAAGTCTTGAAGACAAATCCAAGTAGCTGAAAGGAATTATGCACTACAAATAAAGTGCATGGATACTTTTTCAGAAGTTCTAATTTGGCCCGAGGAAAAAAAGTTAACTTGAGTCCGATTTGATACTTCGCTTATACTTCAAGCCTGGTGTTGAGATTTATCAAGTTTATTTTGAAGTAGAGAGCATTTGTAGACATCTAAATTTTATTAGATTTAAATTTATAGTTATTTGGATTATATTTTAATAAAATATATTAGTCCAAACAAATATTATGGGCTAATGTAATTGGATTAATTATATAAGTTCAATATATATGAATTAAATAAATAAGGTCAAATTCACTTAATTGGCTACAAATGATGAGCCCCTTTCATTAGGCCCAAGATATCATCTTTCTAGAGGTCCAGTTTAGTGCCACACGTGAAATGGCGTGGCACGCCAAATCAAACGGAAGAGCCAATAGGATCATGCCACGTGTCAAAATGACAAGTGACATGTTCTAGCTAATCAAATGCGGCTTTCTCACACTTTAATTTGGATTGGTAGGAAATAGTTTGTTCTTTTCATAACTCTTCCGTCCCACAACTATAAATAGGGTCTTCATAACCCAGAAAAGACATCAGAAGTTATAACAAGAAGCAAGAGAGCTCGTGGATCAAATGCCATAAATTTCTCTACAAGTTTTAAGCCTCAAGCAATCAAGTTCAAGTTAAAAAATCACGTTAAAGTTCAAGAACGAAGAACAAGTCAAGGTTCAAGAAGTACGAGTTCAAATCAAAGTTCATGCTAGTTGAATACAAGGTCATCGTTCGTGGCAATAAATATAGATTCAAGAGCAAGCTCAAAGACCCTTGAATTTATTTACTATTGGAAAGAAGAATCAAATAATTCATAGAGATTGTACGCTTATATTACTTGAAATTAAATATTATAATTGTTGCAATATTTTCGATCTCGATTATTTCCTTTGATACAAATTTATTGTGTTTTACACATGAGGTTTGTTATTTAGAGCTTAGACCAGGGATGATAGAGTTGTTCTCTTGCATCATGCCTAATACGAGAATAGAGTAGATTATACTAGCTCTAGACGAATATCAGTCCAAACAAAATCCGACTTATTATTATCATAACAAAGGCTGAAAAGTGATTGGTGACCCTAATATAACTAGACATCACCCCAGGCTATTCCAACGTACAACTGGTCTGAATGAAATATACACATGTTTGGTTTCTAGAAAAGAAATATAAGGATAAACATGACGCTCTCATTTCCTAATCTTTCCCAACTATACGCAGTAGTGTGCAAATGACCAACACTTAATGAGAATTATCTTCTTAAATAAATCTTTATGAAATTGAATTAATGAAGTGGGCATCAATCTTTTCATTGTCTCTTTGTACTTTCTCCATCATTTCCCTTGTTGACTGCCAATAAGCTTGTCCAGTCTCGTTGTCCAATTCTTTTTCTTTTTTCACTTTTCTTATGAAACTATGAAAAAAAGATGTCTCGATAAGAAAAACTGTAGGAGATTATATTAATGGGATCAAAAAAGAGGAATAGCTGTAGTAAGACATTTTACTTTTTAATTTGTTGCGATTCGAAAAGAATTTAGGATTTCACAGGGCTTTCTTCTTCTGTTTTAAAGTTTAACTACTAGAGGTATTCTCAAGCCATGCAATCTAAGGCGATTTTTTTTTGTCGATTCATTTGAAAGTATTATCTGCCATTTCCCTTTCTTTCTTTATATTATTTATAACAATCAAATTGTTTATCTTTATTTTTTAGTATCTATGGTACAATTGGTTCGTAGAGTCGAGTATTTTGCCACGCCACTTGGTAGTTGATATCACCCAGAATATTAAACAATAATGGAGATGAATAGGTGGGATAAGTTGACAACAAATTCTTTTTCATATTTATAAAATTTTTTTTTTTAAGAGCAAATAAAATAAGGTTTAGTCTGCCTCGTACATAATCATTGAATAAACATGTTCCTAACAAATTAAATAAAGGTTTAAATGGAAGTTATTTCGGATGGAATATAACCTTTTCAATCTAGACGTGAGCTAAACCATCCTTTTTTTTTTCTCTTTAATGGATAAGGGATGACTCAAAAAAAAAGAAACTTGTCGTGACAATTCATGTGCTTGCAGCTGAATCAACTAACCACATGGGAGTTGGATATATGTTCATATCCTTTCTCTTTTAAGTGAGATCTACTTTGAACCCAGATGTGGTAGTGATTCTATATTGATTTCTTATTTCGGTATCCGCTATTCGTGTTCGATATGTTCGCGCGAATTTTTTTTTGTTTTAAAAGTTTTCAAGACTCAAACTCAAACTTGTGACTAAAGGTGCAGTGGTCTTAGCTATCATACTAAGGTAGTGGTTCTGTTAGTCTTCGTTGGTATGAACCTTTTGAAACTTACATTTACTAATTCAGGATTTTAAATTACAGAGGACAACATGTATACGAGTGAAATGGGAGTTAACGCACGCTCCGATTTCCCGGCGAATCAAATGAAGTAAGAGTATGAATATACAAAATCGAAATCGAAGCTGGGAACTCTTTGTATCGAGGCCGTAACGGAGTGCTCGCCACCGAACCTGATAAAACGATGCACCCCGGACTTAGGACGAGTTTCGAGACTTTGGGAAGCGCAACAAATGGTTCTAGGCAATAGATAGAGGGACATGATATTAGGAACCAACCTGATATCACGACGCGGATCTCACTCGATGGCGGTTACAGATCAGTAGTTAACGAAAGAGGAAGATCTTTACCTTTTTTAGACTTGTACTAGGGGTGAAACTCTCCTACTATATAAAAGGGAAGTTTTCTTTAATAATACACATTGTAACACGCAAACCAAGGCAATACAAATTCATTTTTCTGCTTTCTATCTATTGAAAAGTTCTTATTTTATTGTTGTTCTTCATATACATTTGGCTTCGAACCAAGGGTCCGATCAGGGCAAAAATATTGTTCAGCCTAAATCCGAGCCCCACAGTAATATTACAATTGGTTTGGTTATTCATTCTATATTTAATTCGTTTATGTAACATTCTTGATTATTTGTGTTGAATCAATTCACATATCCTTAAAATCGCATATATATTTAATTGTTATCCGTTTTAAGGGTAACAGTTTGGCGCCCACCATGGGGCTAAGGATAATAGTGGTGATTTGATACAAATCTCCATAACACACTCTATTTTACTCTTATTCTTTAAAGTCTTAATATCAAGTCAGTTAAAAGAAAAAAATGTCATATTCTCAGTGTGCCCAATTGAACGTTGACGCTGAGTCTTGGCCATCATGGCAAAAACAATAATGTGGTGCCTAGCAACGGGGTGCCTCTTGTCGATCCCAATGGAGTCCCAGTTGCCGACCCAGTCGATGCTAACTCACAGGTAGCCATTGACGTCAACCTGCCAACCGATCCCGAGAACAACGTTTGTGGAGGAGCCCGACCAACGGCTTGAGAAGCGTCCGAAGGCGAAGGCGATGAGGTTAGCCAACGGTTAATCTTTGAAACATTGCAGGCTCAACAGGTGGCGATAGTGAAGCTGCAAAATCAAAGCTACGCCCCCAGTAGATTTGAGCCCGAACCGTTCCAGGAAAACACCAGAAGAAATAAGTAGATCACCAAAAGGCCGGGTGAAGCTGAGTTCAGAGTCAGTCCTGAAGTAATGAAAATGCTTGAAGCATTAATGAAGCGGGTGGAATCAAGTGAAAAGAAGATTGAGGTCAACGACAAGAAGGTGGAAACATACAATTCCAGGGTCGACCAAATCCCGAAGCACCCCTGATATTGATGGGGCCGAATTCCAAGAAGTTTATCCAAAAGCCTTTTCCTCCAAGCGCGGCACCAAAACTGATCCCTAAGAGGTTCCATATGCCCGATATTCTAAAATATAACGGAACCACGGACCCGAATGAGCATGTGACCTCCTATACATGCGCAATCAAAGAAAATGACTTGGAAGATGATGAAATCGAGTCGGTGTTACTTAAGAAGTTCAGGAAAACTTTGTCCAAAGGAGCAATGATATGGTATCACAACTTACCCCCCAAATTCCATTGACTCGTTTGCTATGATTGCAGATGCTCTCGTGACGGCCCATGCTGGGGCCATCAAGGAGGAGACCAGAAAGTCGGACCTTTTCAAGGTTAAACAAAGAGACAACGAGATGCGCAGGAAATTCGTATCGAGGTTCTAGATGGAAGGGATGGACCTGCCTCCGGTTGGGGATGATTGGGCCGTTTAGGCATTTATCCAAGGACTTAACCCTCGAAGCTCCTTAGCTTCACCGTAGCTAAAACAAAACTTGGTAGAGTACTTGGCGGTAACCTGGGCCGATGTCCACAACAGGTACTAGTCGAAGATTAGAGTAGAGGATGATCAACTCGGAGCCCTTTCTAGGTCTTTTACCCCATCAAGGCCGACAACAGGTCTAAGAGAGCTGTCGATCATGATCCAAGACCGGTCCGGCATCGATACCAACCATATAGCACGGACCGAAGGGGAAATGGGTTCGGGCGTCAGCCCACAAGGAACGAAAAGAGAGGCTATCGAGGGCCTAGTAGCCGAGGTATGATGAGAAAAAATGATTTCGACAGGCCGCTCGAGGGTAGAAAAGCACCAAGATTGTCAAAATACAACTTTAACGTTGATGCGGCCAACATCGTATCAGCCATCAGGCGTATTAAGGAAACCAAGTGGCCCCGACTGTTGCAGTATGACCCTGCCCAAAGAGATCCTAACTTGATGTGTAAGTATCACGACACTCATGGACATAGGACCGAGGATCGCCGACAATTGAGATAAGAAGTTGCTCGTTCGTTCAATAACGGGCACCTCCGAGAATTTCTGAGGGATCGAGCCAAAAATCACTTCAGGAACAGGGACGACAACAAATAGGCCGAACTTGAGGAGCGTCAGCACTTCATCAACATGATCATTGGAGGGGTCGATATCCCTCAAGGACCGATGATAAAGCGCACTAAAGTATCTATCACGAGGGAAAACGTACCCGAGATTATTTCCTGGAGGGATTCATCTCGTTCAACGACGAGGATGCCGAGGGCATCATGCAACCACATGATGATGCGCTGGTAATATCCATACTTATCAGTAAAACTCGAGTTAAAGTGTATTTATTGATCCATGTAGCTCGTCCAACATCACCAGATCGAGGGTCGTAGAGTAGTTAGTGTTACAAGACCAAATAGTGCAAAAGCGATCCGTATGTTGAACAGATTTAACATGGCGTGCGAAACCACTAAAAGGGAGATAACCCTGCCAGTGCACCGCCGGGATGATCAAAGAGGCAAAGTTCTACGTGATCGAAGGGGACATGAGGTACAACGCCCTATTTGGAAGGCCATGGTTTCATAACATAAGGGACGATACCTTTAACCTTACACCAGGCACTGATGTTCCCTATGCACGGGGAGTCAAGCCGGTCTATAGAGAGCAACCGGCCGCAAAGAAAATGTTCGCAGTCGACGAGGTAATCCTGGTGTCTGCAGTTTTGACATCATGGAGCACAGAGCCAACCAAAAAAGAAGAAATTAAATAGCAATCACTGATGTCATCCTCGGCAAAACTGGAGGAGCAAGGAGTAGACGAGGAGGATGATTACGGAGTTCTGAGATCGTTCATAGCTCCTGATAGTATCGATGCCACCAAATCGACTGTCGAGGAGTTGGAGCAAGTCATATTGATCAAACACCTATCAGATCGAAAGGTATACTTGGGCACCGGGTTAATTTCTGAGATCAGGAAAAAACTCATAGAATTTCTTAAAGCTAGCATATTCTATTTCTCTTGGTCCCATCTTGACATGATAGGGATCCCCATGGAAGTAACCACTCATAAGCTGAGTTTAGACCCGAAGTTCCCCCCTATTAAACAGAAGAGGAGATCACTATCCGAGGTCAAGCACGTATTCATCAAGGAAGAGGTATCTAAACTCCTTAAAATATGGTCAATTCGGGAAGATACGTACCCGTACTGGTTAGCTAACGTAGTAGTAGTGCCAAAAAAAGGAAAAAAGCTAATAATGTGTGTAGATTACAAAGATCTGAATAAGGCATGCCCTAAGGATTCTTTTCCTTTGCCTAACATTGATCAGATGATCGACGGGACGGCCGGGCACGAGATACTCAGCTTTCTCAATACCTATTCCGGGTACAACCAAATTCGGATGGACCCGGACGATCAAGAAAAGACTTCTTTTATTACTAAATTTGGCACCTATTTTTATAACGTAATGCCATTCGAATTAAAGAATGCCGGTGCACCTATTAGCGCTTAGTAAACCGAATGTTCAAAGAACAGATAAGAAAATCAATGGAAGTTTATATTGACGATATGTTAGTCAAGTTCCTGCGAGCAGAGGACCAACTGAAACATTTGCAGGAAACCTTCGACATATTGAAGAAATATAATATGAAGCTGAACTCGAAAAAGTGCGCATTCGAGGTTGGATTGGGAAAATTCCTCGGGTTCATAGTATCCGATCGAGACCAATCCCGACAAAATCAAAGCCATAGAGGACATCATCGTGTTGAACAACGTCAAGGCCATCAGAGGCTGACCGGCCGTATAGCCACCCTGTGCTGGTTCATATCGAGGTCCTCTGACAAAAGCCATCGGTTCTTCTCACTATTAAAGAAGAGGAATAACTTTTTCTAGACCCCGAAATGCCAACGAGCTTTTGAAGAACTCAAACGGTACCTATCGAGTCCGCCCCTACTCCACATTCCGAAGGTAGACGAACAATTGTACCTTTACTTGGCAGTTTCTGAGGTGGAGGTAGGTGGAATCTTTGTTCGAGAGGAAGAAGGTACGCAATTTCCTATCTACTATGTGAGTAGAACTCTAAGCGAGGCCGAAACAAGGTATCCTTACCTGGAAAAATTGGCGCTCGTTTTGCTAAGCGCCTCTAGAAAGCTAAAGCCATACTTTCAATGCCACTCCATATATGTCGTAACTTCTTACCCGCTGAGGAAAATCATGCATAAAACTGAGCTCTCGGGCCAGTTGGCAAAATGGGCCGTTGAAATTAGCGGATACTATATCGAGTATCGTCCCCAAACCACCATTAAATCGCGCATTTTGGTAGACTTCGTGGCTGACTTTACGCCGGCCTTAATACCCAAAGTCAAGAGGGAATTGTTGTTATCCTCTGGGACCACTTTGGGAGTTTGGACTCTTTCTATGGACGTGGCCTCGAACGCGCAGAGGTCCGGGCTTCAAACCGCCCACGAAAAATATAATTAGGCAGTCTATTAGAACTGTGAAATTGACTAATAATGAGGCCGAATATAAGGCCATGATTGCAGGTCTAGAATTAGCTAAAAGCCTTGGGGCCGAAGTGATCGAAGCCAAATGTGACTCTCTCCTCGTGGTAAACCAAGTCAACAGAACGTTCGAAGTAAAAGAAGAATGGATGCGAGAAGGTATTTGGACAAATTACAGGTAACGGTGCATCAATTCAGGGAATAGACCTTGCAGCGCGTACCCCGAGATCAAAACAGTGAGGTCGATGCTCTGGCTAACTTGGGGTCATCGGTCAATGATGATAAATTCAGTTCGGGAACGGTAGTGCAACTCATGAAATTGGTGATAGAAGAGGTTCATGCTGAACTAAACTCAACAAGTCTAACTTGGGATTGGAGAAACATGTATATTGATTACTTGAAGACCGAAAAATTGCCTTCGGATCCCAAGGAATCGAGAGCCCCGCATACTAAGGCTGCCAGATTTAGCTTGGCTGAAGGGGCATTGTTCAGAAGAACTTTCGACAGCCCGCTAGCCAGGTGCTAGGTTAGGGAGAGAACGAGTATGCCCTGAGAGAAGTTCACGAGGGTACTTGCAAAAAACATTCGGGGGCAGAATCTTTGATTCAAAAATTGATTAGGGTCGGTTATTACTGGACCGAGATGGAGAAAGATGTGAAGGACTTTGTACGGAAATACGACGACCGCCAGAGACACGCTTCGATGATCCATCAATCGGGAGAAAGGCTCCACTCGGTTTTGTCCCCGTGGTCATTTATAAAGCGGGAAATGGACATTGTCAGTCCCCTACCATGGGCACCATATAAAGCACAATTCATACTATTCATGACCAATTATTTTTCCAAATGGGCCGAGGCTCAAGCATTCAAAAGGTCCCGGAGAAAGAAGTCATTGACTTCATCTGGGACCATATAATATGTCGATTCAGAATACCGGCCAAGGTCGTTTGTAATAATGGAAAACAATTATCAGCAGAAAGGTAAGTAAATATTTCGAAGATCACAAGATCAAAAAGATATTATCAATACATTATCACCCTAGTGGGAACAGATAGATAGAATCAACAAACAAGACCATATTTCAAAACCTGAAAAAGAGGTTGACGTACGAAAGGAAAATGGAAGAAGATCCCGTCCGAAGTCCTATTGGCGTACCGTACGCCTTCAAAATCTAGTATCGGGGCCACCCTATTTTCATTGGTCTACGGAGCCGAAGCCTTAATACCAGCCAAGGTGGCGGAACTAAGCCTCAGGTTCCAATGTGTGATAGTAAAGTCAAATGGCGTGGCCATGATCACGAGCCTGGAACTATTGGATGAAAGTCGGGAGGTCGCCTTTGTCCGGTTGGCCGCCAGAAATAGCAAATAGAAAGGTATTACAACCGAACAGCCAGCCTCCGACCCTTTCAAGTCGGGGACTTGGTATTGAGGAAAGTAACATTACACACCAGGAACCTGAATAAGGGAAAACTGGGACCGAACTGGGAAGGATCATATCGAGTTGTCTGAATAACCAACAAATGCTAGTGCAAATTCAAAGCGGGAAATGGCATACAACTACTGAACAACTAGAACGTGGAGCACTTATAGCAGTATTACTGCTAAGGTACGAACTCAATTACTCTTTAATTATGTTATAAATTGGATTAGCATTTGCAGGTAAACAAATAAGGATGGATGTGACTATTAGGTCTGAAAGTACGTATTGCACTCTTTTTCTCTTGAACTGATTTTGTCCCAAAATGAGGTTTTCGGCAAGGTTTTTAATGAGACAACAGTAAAACATGCTAACTTAAATTCGAAGACCATTTTCAGATTAGAGTCAATAATCGTTTATTTCATATCAATAATATTCGGACCCTCACAAGTTCGGCCTCGAATACTGGGGGCCATTACCCTCAGATTAAGGTTCTTAGCAAAGAGAACTTTGTAGGCTAAAAGCTAAGGCTTGGTGGTTAGTATTCATTGTAAGGGCCAAACGGTCGTATAAACCGTGCACACATAATCCATTCTAGCCATGACACAAACTTTTATGCGCTCTCGATTATGTATTTTGCGCACTGAGAAATGAAAGAAAGTTCCGCTTTGCTATTACGCATTTTTTTCTTCTTCGATTCCATATCCTAGAACCAATAGGCTACCCCTACTCGGGGACTATCGAGCCCATAGGCTACCTCTACTCAAGGACTATCGAGCCTATAAGCTACCCCTACTCGGGGACTATTGAGCCCATAGGGCTACCCCTACTCGGGGACTATCGTGTCCAAGGGCCAACCCTACTAGGGGAGTGCTTCCCGAAGAAAATTTGGACGACCCGGGCTACTGAATCCCAGAGGTACCAAACCTATTAGGCGGTGCCCAAATACAAAAGGCTATGGCTACCCTAAAAAAGGATCGGAGACGTCCAAAGCTCGTAATAAGAAAGTAAGACCTTTGCTAAAACTCAAAATCCGCTAAAAGGTTACCTTCAGCAAAAGCATCGTCTAAAAATACTTAAACATCTTGGGAACTTCCGATCGCACCGAGGTTTCGAAGCCACGAGCAAACAAAGTTGCATCAAAGTCGGGCTCCGTTCGGACCTCCGAAAAACGACTGCCCTATAACTACATTAGGTTATATGCTAAGGTATCAAGAACAAAAAATGAACAGAAATTTTAAAAGATATTGGAAAAGTAAAGACACGATATTGCCAGAAAGGGAAAATTTTATATATATATATA
>MCJB01033857.1:22500-33436 GCA_002018475.1 Nicotiana obtusifolia | reverse complement strand
TATATATATATTCCAAAATATATGTACAAAGGCCCAATAAAAATGGTCTCAGAATAAATAAAAAAAATATACACAAGGAAAAACAAAAAGTGAAAAAGTACTAAGGTATCTACACCTGGTTTTCACTGGGGCCCGACTCGTTGCCAGAACCGTTGGAGCCCTCAGATCCCTTGGAGCCCTCTGAACCCTCAGAGCCTTCGGCATCCTCAGGATCGTAGAGCTACTTTGCCTCGGCCTCGAGCTTCTTAGCTTCCTCGATCTCGGCCGATAGGTCGAAACCTCATCCGTGGATCTCTTCGAGGGTCTCTCTTCGGGACAGCTGCTTCACATTTTTAGCCTTTGTCTTTAGGCGGGTCTCGGCTGCCTCCACATCGCCCTTGTATTGGGCTACCATTTCTTTGGCATCATAGGAGGTTGTGTCTAACTTGGACTTTAGGGCCTCATGTTCTCTTTCAAGGGCATACCGTTCTGCGACAGCCGAGCTAAGCTGTGCTCGGAGATCATTATTCAGTTGAGACCACTTATCAGCTTTGTCCTTCGCCACTCGGAGTTGGTTCTCAACTGATGCCAGCTCCGCCTTCGCAGTTTTCTTCTCCGAAGCCAGCAGGTCCATCCTGCCATTCCACCCTTAAGTGGAATTCATAAAGGGGTGTAAAAGTGTTGGCATCTTACCCGGTTCAGCGCTTGCTACGCCTCGTTGAAATGAATTGACGTGCCCACCTCGTTCATCTTGCCTGGTCCTCCTCGGTCACAAGGCATCGGAGGTACTTGGCTACGCTCACCGAAGCGGATAAGACCTGAGTCCGCTGGGACTGTAAGAATCTTTCCAATTCTTCAAGAAACCGACCAACTTTGATTAGTTTTTCATTTAGAATAAATTAAAATTAATATTAAAAAAACTAACCGAAATAAGTCGATTAATTTGGCCGTTCATTTCATAAAACTGACTGAATTCGGTCAGTAATTTTATTTTTTAATAAAACCGATCGAAATCGGTCGGTTATTTTTGTGTGAAAATAAAATTAAATAGTATAAATAAAATAAAAGATAGTCTTAAACCAAAATGCACCAATGATCTAGTGGTAGAATAGTATCCTACCACAGTACAGACCCCGGTTCGATTCCCAGATGGTGTATTTTTTAATTATATAATTAAAATACCTACCGACTTTGGTCGGTCGATTTTTTCAGCAATTTTTTTAATTTAATTGACCGACCAAAATCGATCAAAAAATACCAACCAAAGTCAATCGGTTAGCTTTACCGATGTTACGATTATCGAGAGCCACAAATCGATCAGTTTTCGGTCGATTTTTGCCAATTACCGACCAACATCAGTCAGTTTTGCGGTCGATTTTTCCCTTTTTTAGTAGTGTGAGTTTCGGATTGCTTCTATGTTTTGGGGTAAGACTGGTTCTGGTGCTTCGCACCTGTGCATCTTAGAACGTAGGAGCGGCGCCGCTTCTACGTGCTTTTTGCCGCTTCTGCGATGTTGAGCTATGGGCAAAGTTCCGCTTCTGCAGATGGAGGATTGCAAATTGGCGCATCTTCAAATTTTGGATCGCTGATGTGATAGGGTCCGCTTCTGCGATTTTATTTAGGTGCTTTTGCGATGTCGCAGGTGTGACCCTCTTTGCGCAACCGCAACGTCTTGCCCGATAAGTGGAAATCGCAGGTGCGGGAGATGGCTCGCAAAAGTGAGAGTGCAGGTGCACATTTTTGGTCCGCAAATGTAGAATCCCTCGGCAGCATCATTATATCTCGAGGGTTTGGCCATTGTTATCATATATTGAGTTGTAGACCTCGATTTTAGGCGATTTTAGAGGGGATTTTCACGTGTTCATCTGGGGGTAAGTGTTCTTTATCCGGAGAAAATGAGAATTTTTGCATAAACTTGTAAGAATGTAAAATGAGGATTTGAAGGCCGATTTGATGTCAGAATTGGATAATTTTGGTATGGTGGGACTCGTATGGGGATGGATGTCCGGATTTTGTGAATTTTGTTGGGTCCGAGGCGCGGCCCAGGGTTGACTTTTTGGGTCGACTTTTTAGTTTTCATTAAAGATCGAAGCTTTATTATCCAGAATTATTTCCTATGGTTTTTATTTATGATATTAAGTTATTTTGGCTAGATTTGAGCTGTCCGGAGGTTGTTTCACACGAGAATGTCATTTTAACGTATCGATTTAGCTTCTTTGAGGTACGTATCTTGCCTAACTTTGTGTGGGAGAATTACCCCTTGGGATTTGAGTCGTTTGTGCTATTTGTGTCATGTGAAAGTCGTGAACACGAGGTGACGAGTGTGTACTCGGGTCTATATGTGAAAATTGGCCGGTTTAGACTCTTAGGCTTCTTTCATGTACTTATCAGAATTGTTAGCGCATGTTATATCTTTTATTCGTCATGTCTACTATCACATACTTTTTTCGAAGTTGTCATTATATGTCATATCCTTTACTTGTCGAGTTTGCTCTTATATGCTTTGTTTGAAGTTGTTAGCACTTTTATCATTATGTGATCTTTGTTATTGTTGAGTTACCGTTAGTTGAAATTGTTGTTACATGAAATCCTTTTGTTGCCGGGTTATTCTCATGCACTTAGACGTAATACTAGTTCATGCTATTTCTTTCATGGTTAGCCTAATTCATCTACTAGAATCCGAAGTTTGCCATTTCATGGAAATACTTTTACTATCGAGTTTTTCCTTAAGCAATTAAATGGGATTGAGGTTATCGAAATTCGTTAATCTATTTTAATTAAAGTTGTGATGAAAATGGGGTGTTGTTCCTTGTTGAGTTACTTTTCCGTTCATTTGTTTGTTATTGAGATTCTATACATATTGTGTTTGAGCCATAGGCTATTTGTTGTGAAAATATTGATATTGTTAGATCTTTGGAAATGGTGTGGCCTATGGGCACTTGTGGTACGAGTTGATATGTCGCGTTGTTGTGATGTTAGCACATGTGAATTGTTTGTGGTTTAGTTTTTGTTATGGGAGTATAAGAGTGGTATTTCACCGTTATTGTTATGCGGGACATAAAGATAGCATCTCACTGTTATTGAATGTATGGAGTAATACATGTGTCTATTGGTGTTATTATCCGGACGTAGCGATAAGGGTGGCTATTGTACGGAGTGATACGGGTGGCTATCGAAGTGATACAGTGGCTAATGATATTGTCAGGCCGGTGTGATATAGGCGACTACCTGAGAGATAAGGGTGGCAATGTCAAGGATGATGTGTGAATGTGACCTGTGATCATGCCGGGCAGCTTGAAATATTGGCACGTGACTTGTTCATGTGGTTGTGATTTGAAATGTGGACACAAGGTGTCGTGAGCATATGATGGTGGATTGAGACCCGTTACTTGTGACTATGAGAGGAAGTATCTCGGGTAATTTCGTTGCGAACTTGTGTTAGAACAACTTGATTAATTGGTTGTCATTTGTGTACCTTATTTAGTTTCAACAGTACTTTCATGGTTTTTTCTTATTGCCTTACTTTTTATATCACACGTCGACTATTGTTGCCAATTACTGGTTCCTGCTTTCCTTTATTAGCTTTATACTTTTATATTGCAAAGGTTATTTTTTCTAGTGGGTGTCTTGACTTGTACCTCGTCACTACTCCACCGAGATTAGTCTTGATACTTACTGGGTATCGACCGTGTGTAACTCATACTACACTTCTGCATAATTTTGTGCAGAGCCAAATATTAGAGATCTCGGATTCGGATAGAGTTTGCTATTGGTAGCGAGGATTCGAGATAGAGCTGCTTGATCGTTGCAGTCCCTCGAAGGTCTATCCACTTGCTTATCTTAATTCATGTACCAAGTTGTACTTTCCTCTTCTTTTTTTTCATTGGTTATTACTTAAATATACACGTCTCTTCGTCAGGTTAACTAAAAAAGAGAGTTTGTGCTTGACACCAATTAAACAATATATATATATATATATATATATATATTTTTTTTTATTTTTTATTTTTTATTTATACATAAGATATTCAAAATAAAATATAAGATTTTTTTAAAATTATATTTTTCAATTCAAATTGAACGGATTATGTTGAACTATTTCCTTATATAATAATTGCAGTCAACGGAGCTTTATAAATTATTTTTGGGGTTGCTGAGTGGGAGACAAATAAAGTGAAAATACAGGCAATCATTTAATTAAGCATTAGTCGTTTGTGGAAAGTTGATACGTTAGGGTACACGGGAGAAGTCACATGAATCAAGGCCTTACGCATTCCAATAATCGAGATGGAAATGACAATTCCTTCCCCTCTTTATATTCTAGCGCTTTTTTATTACTCCCTCCGTTCAAATAAGATAAGTTACTTTCTTTTTTAATCTGTTCCAAAATAAATAATATATTTTTAAATTTAAAAATAATTTAACTTTAAACTCTTTATTTTACCAATTATACCCTTAATAAGAAGCTTTTATAACTACACAAATCTTATGGCTCCACAAAGCTTTTACCCCTTAAGCTTTTAAGACCACAAATTTTAAAAGTCTTCTTCTTTTTTCTTAAGCTCCGTGTCAAGTCAAACTAACTCATCTAAATTGAAACAGAGGTAGTATTTAAGAAAAATAAGTCTTCTAGGACTCACAATCAAAATTAAGTATTTAAGGTTAAAGGAGAAAATAATTTAAGTCATCGCTTAGAAAGTACCGTGAACACTAAGAAATCAAGTCCCTGAAGCAATAATAAAATTATCTGTGTGGCCTACACTATAAAAAAAAAATTAAAATTAGCTACGTACGTCTCGCTAATCTGTTGTTAAAATGCTCGTAGCTAGCAGAATTTCTTGATAATCCATCCTTAATCCGTCGCTATTCAATCCATCCCTAATTCGTTGCTAAATGAGATTAGGTCGCTAAATGAGATTAACGACGAATATTTCTGTTTAGCTACAAAATTTGTCCATAACTAAAATCTGATTTTTTAGTAGTGCTACATATCACGAGTTGGGATTAGTTCCAATAGATTTTGCTCCAGTATTGTTCAATAAGGCTTGAGATCATGTCACAGCTTAATAAAATCCACTGATCTTAAACCATCATTGAACAATACTAAAGTAAAATCTACTGGAGCGGATCCCAACCCGAAGAGAGGCTGTAAAGAAAGGAATTGACTTCACTTTTTAGAAAAATGAATTACAACCATTGGATTTTTAAGCTTAGTTGACATGATCTCAAGCAACAATACTGGAGCAAATCTCAACCCATAGGAAACGAGTTTAAGTCGTGAAAGCAGCCACTAATACTTGTATTGAAGTAGGCTGTCTACATTATACCCCTTAAGGTGCGGCCCTTTCCAAACCCTACGTGAACGTGAGATGTTGTGTGCACCGAGCTGTCCCTTTTTTAATTTTTTTTTTCATTTTCAATTTGTTTATCTTGTATTTCTCCATTCCTTTCTAATATACACTTTCTCGAACTTGTCTATATAATGCGCGTGATACAAAGTTCATGATGCATAATTCATGTTTATTTGTTGGTGTGAGTAATCCGAAATAAGTATTTTTCAAATAAATATAAAGTCAAAATGAATTAATTGTCCCTTTCATTAGCCTATTAATAATTTTCTAAATTAGACCTGATTAATCCAAAATAACAAAATGAATTAATTGACTTAGTTTTTTGGGATATATTAAACTAAACATTAATATATTCAATTCTCTATGCATCCTTTGTATTTTAGAATCAAATATTTAACTTCATTATACTATGGCAATCTTTTTTGTTTTTGGTGTAAAGAAAATATTATTAATCTCCAATCAACCAAATATACAATCAAATCAAGTATGTACAGACTAAAGGAAATTTCCTTCTAGTCGCAAAAGTTCTCCTTGCTAATCGATTTTTTCTATCTCTGTGTACTATCTAATTCCTCCATCCATTTTCTACTATACCTACTTTCTCTTCTGATGTTTGGCATATTCAATCTAACTTTACACTCTTGTTTAATCTGTTTACATATCACAATTGGACTAGGTACTGTGCTGTTCCAGATTGCATCATTCCTTGCTTGCCAGATTTTGTACTCCAACGCTGCCAAGGTTGTCAGTATAATCTTCCTGCACATGTTACCTTTGAAATTCCTTTTTATTCTTTTCCATAGCCCTTCAATATCTGGTGCATTTATCCTCAGTCCTAGCCACTCCATCAGATGCCCCATGTATTCCTTTGAGAAATTACATTCAAAATCAGATGCTGGATTGTTTCAATGCTTCCTCCACACATTTCACATCTTATCTCTTGGCATACTCCAATTTTATGCAACCTTTCCCTTGTCAGCGGCTTTTTATGAACTGCAAGCCAGCTTATAAAACTATGCTTTGGAATATTTAGTGAATTCCAAATCCATCTAGCCCAAGGCCAATCATTCACCTCCCCTTTCCTCCAGTGATATCCCTTTTTTATGGAATACCTTCCTCCTATTTGTTTCCATTCATTCCCCACATATCCCTTCTTGAACTTTACCATTATGTTGCATATTCTCTTCCAGTACCAATTGCAATCAGTTGGTGACAGTATTGCTTCCAACTGGTACCTTTTATGTAGATGTGATCAACCCACTTCACTCACAGATTGTTTGCCTTTTGAGCAACGTTCATACATATTTTGCTATCGCTGCCTCATTCCATATCATACAATTTATTATCATAGGGGCTCTAGTAGTCTGTTCTCTTCCACCCCATAAGAAATTTCTGCATATTGCAGTAAGTTTTTTTAAGACAACCTTAGGTAGGATGAAGATTGATGACCAGTATGTGTGTACTTGTAAAAGAACTGAATTAATTAATTGTACTCTACTAGCATATGAAAGGTTCCTCGAGTTCCAGATCTTTAGTCTAGCAGTTATCTTATCTATTAGTACTTCACAGTCCAAGGTGGAAATCTTCTTTGCTAAGATAGGCACCCCTAGGTAACGAAATGGTAATGTCCCTTTCTGATAACCAATTGCCTCACATAAATCTTCTAATACTTGGGTTTCTATATTAGCACTAAAGATATTTGACTTCACTGCATTAGTGCTCAAGTCTGACGCATTAAAGAAAGACTGCAACCCTTTTAGTAAAAGCATTACTGATTGATAGTTGCCTTTGCAAAATAACAGTATATCATCTGGAAAGCATAGATGATTCAATTTCAATTTCATCTACCTTATTCAAGATTCCAGTAAGATATTCCATGCACACTACAAATAGCAGGGGTGATATTGGATCACCCTGTGGGAGACCTCTTTTCCCTGTAATACTCCCATATAGCCCTCCATTTATTACTATGCTATATTGAGTAGTAGTTATACATGCCATTATCCACTTAATGATTCTCTAAGGGAAATTCATTGCATGGAGCATTTTTTCCACAAACGACTACTCTACCGTATCATATGCCTTTTTGAGGTCAATCTTGATCAAACAACTCTGAGTAGTATTCTTCTTGTTGTACAGCCTTACTAAGTCCTGACATATCAGAATATTTTTCACAATGATTCTCCCTGCAACAAAGGCACTTTGATTTGCAGAAATCAGTATTGATAGTACCATTCTGAGCCTATTATATAACATTTTAGATAGCACCTTATAGACAGGATTACACCCTGCTATCGGTTTATAGTCTCTCACACTAATAGCATGCGAACTCTTAGGTATAATGGTAAATTACTGTGTGATTTAGCACTCTTAGCATTTTTCTAGTTCAGAAGAATTCCATTACAGCATCCACTACATCTTTTCCTACCACTTCCCAACTATCTTTGAAGAACTTGCTTCCATAACCATCAAACCTGGTGATTTTTCTACATTGATTGCCAACAAAGCTGTCTTAACCTCTCTTTCTGTAAACTCTTCTTCTCATATCTCCTTTGTGTTTCGGTAACTATTGGTCCTTGTTGAACCAAGCTACTATTGACATGCTCCCTTTCCCTTCCGTTACTACCCGACAAAGTATTGTCGAACTCAATGAAAGATTAAGCAATTGCATCCATCCCAGTTACATTTTCTTCTTGCAAATCAGTTATGGAAAACACTCTATTCATATTCCTCTTGGTCTTCGTCATACTATAAAAGAACTTGGTGCTTAGATCCCCTTTTTTCAGCCACCGCACCTTACTTTTTTGACTTAAATGTTGATATCTAGCTTCATTCAATCTCTTTTAATTGTTATTCAGTCTTTCTTCTTCTTCCTGTAGCTCCTGGTTTAAAGGACTCTTCTACAATCTATTTTAACATTGCATTAGTTCTTCCGGTGCTTTATCTGCCTGCCTTTCTATATGACTGAACTTTTTTGTATTTAACTGCTTTAGTTTTCCCTTCAAATTATTTAATTTTCCCACCAGCTCATACATTTTGGTCCCAATTTTATCTGTCCTCCATCCGTGTTTTACTTTCTCCTTATACTCTGGTACTAAAATCCACATGTTGAAATACCTGAACATATGTTGATTTTTTTGTTCCCCAGCCCATCTTATTATTGCAGGACAATGATCATATGTCCCTCCACTCTTATAGTATACTTCTGAGTCTGGTAGAGCCATTATCTATTCATTGTTCACCAAAACCCTGTCAATCCTACTATATACCCTGTCTGTCCCTCCTTGCTTGTTGTTCCATGTAAAGAAGTCCCAGAAGACATCATATCTTGCAATGTGCATTCCTTTACACATTGCTTGAAATCTCTTATTTCTGACATTGTAATTGGATAGCCAATCATTTCCCCTCTATTCAAGACACAATTGAAGTCTCCCATTACTGCCCAAGGCTCTGACATATGCTCATGAATACTTTGATATCCTACCATAATTTCCTTCTCAAAGCAGCATCATTGAACCCATACACCATTATAACTGATAGTTTCCTGTTTGTGCCTCTGCGTGTACTCCACAATGTATTAGTTGTTCTGTGACTTTGTAAATACTAACATCAAATACCATCGGCTTCCAGAAAAGCAAAATTCTTCCCCCTTTATGATGACTTAGATTAGTGCTATACGACCATCCATTACATAGGTTAAGAGCAGCTCTCTGTGCCTTGGCTCTCTTAATCTTAATTTCTAAGAGACCAAACAATCCAACTTGAGAGTTATGCATAAACAAATGGACTTCCTTCTGTTTACCTGGATTGTTTAGCCCCCTAGTATTACAAAATCCTATCTTATCTATATGTTGATGGATTTTCCCCACCCTTTCCAATGTCAACCCCTCGTTTGCCTACATTTCTAAGCTCAGTTGTTACTAGTTACTGTCCTGCCTAACTAGTACTTTCCCCTTCTTCACTTTGTTGTTGTCCTAAAGTAGCAAATGTATTGCCTATCTTAAGTAGCATTTCTTCCACCATCATTGCTTTTATCAATACTTTCCAGCTTTGTAACCATGATTATTAGTTTGGTTCTTCTCCCCTCAGGCCACCTCTATTTGCTTGTTTTCCACCCTTTTATCTTTCTGTTGTATTTCTTCATCCTTTTGTGTTGTTGGCTCTTTTTGTGTCTATTTTCCTTCTCTCTGCTGATCTACCTCCATGTGTTCCTTTGTCTCTTGTTGTTTCTCAGTCTTCCCTCTTTTCTCTTGTATGAATTTTCGACACTCAATCATTTCATGCTCATAATTCTTGCATTTCCCACATAAAACAGGCTTTCACTCATTATGAACTACCTGCTCAATCATTTATCTGTGCTCATTTCAAATCTAATAGTTGTCGGGTACTGTTGATTCAATTTTACTTCCACCAATACTTTTGCATATGTTAGCCTTTCCCTTTTAGTAGTAGCAGTATCAGCCTTGAGAGGTTTCCCAATTAGCCCTGCTATTTTTATAAGAGTCGTTTGTCCCCAATACTTAATGTCTAGCCCTGTCAATCGTACCCAAATAGGAATCTTCTCCATTTGTTCCTTTGTGATCTCCATATCTGGCTTCCATGATTTCACAATTACAGGCTTTCTATCAAACATTTGGACTCCTTCTTCCACTACTTTACTTCTGCTTTCTACACTATGCAATCATACCAGGAACACCCCTTCGTTTAGTTGCCCTACTTTGTCAATCCCCAATGAATCCCAAATTCTCCTAAATTATCCATCCATAACTAGCTGTGGTGGATTAGACCCTAGGACATAGCACACCAATGCCGTTGTCCAATACTTAACCCCATCCTTAATGTCTGCCATTGTAATTTTCACATTCATTTCAGTACTTTCCTCACTTAGGTCCAGCCCTTCCTCTACTGGTATTGAACCCACAACATTGCTCCATGACTTAGTAGTTGATTCTAGGGTTTCAGTCGAACTTGCAGTTTGGTCGCCATTGTTGCCTCTTCTATAAGATCTGCCCATGATGCCCTGTTCGACACTTGAATTTCAGTATTTGTCCCGTTCCTTCCCTGCGGTGTTGCTGCATTGGATAATTGATTAACATCCAAAGGTATAATCCCTTGCATTGCATTGATGTTTTTCACTTTCTTCGCATCTCCTGATTGCGACACTCTTTTTCTCACTGAATTCATTATCTGGCTGCCTTGGATCTTCTTACCTCCCCCTCCCGTTCTCATACTATAGAAATCTTACACAAATATTAGCTCGAATAATATTTTTTACTACACTATTATTGTTTAACTTTAAAAAATATGAGATATATCCGTATCTAAGTATACTAAAGATGATCATTAAAAGTAAATTAAAGTTACAAATAAAAAGTTCCTATATATTCAATTCTATGAAATTTAACAGAATAACATTTTTGTTGAAAACTTCTGTTCACACCTTCGATTTAAAAGGAGAAAAAATAATTTTGCGATCATTGGCGTAGCCACGAATTCCGTCACAGGTTTTAAAAGTTCAAATTTTAAACAAGTCAATAAATTTTTTTGTCGATGAATGATGTACCAAAATATTTAGAACAAACTACGCAACATTTAGCTAAAAGAAA
>MCJB01033857.1:0-15000 GCA_002018475.1 Nicotiana obtusifolia | reverse complement strand
GGTCCTGAAAATTTAAAGACTAGATCTCATTATCCAGGAGGGTCCTGAAAATTTAAATCTAAATCCCACTATCCAGGAGGGTCCTGAAAATTAAAAACTAATTCCCATTATCCAGGAGGGTCCTGAAACTAAAAATTAAATTCCATTATCCACGAGGGTCCTGAAAATTAAAAGCTAATTTCTCATTATCCAGGAGGGTCCTGAAAATTAGAAACTAATTTTCCATTATCCAGGAGGGTCCTGAAACTAAAAATTAAATCCCATTATCCAGGAGGGTCCTGAAACTAAATATTAAATCCCATTATCCAAGAGGGTCCTGAAAATTAGAAACTAATTTTCCATTATCTAGGAGGGTCCTGAAACTAAAAATTAGATCCCATTATCCAAGAGAGTCCTGAAACTAAAAATTAAATTTTCATTATCCAGGAGGGTCCTGAAAAATTAAAAAGTTAAATTCCCATTATCCAGGAGGGTCCTGAGAAACTAAAAATGAATTTACCTGAGCCATGATATAGGCTTGGGGAGTTCTGAATAGAAACCTTTTGCTCCCTGAACCATGCTTTCTTCATGGGAGGGCCTTGTGAATTGACAAATTTCCATGTTCCTGTTTTAGACAAATAAAGTCTTGTTAGTTTGAAAACGTGGTGGTTAGTTTGTGGCGTCATTGTTGGGGGTCTGCTCTTGCTGAGGAGTAAATTCAAGTTTTAACTCTGATGGGGATCTACTTCTGCCGACTGCCATATTTTATCTTGGTCAGTTGTTTTGAACGAGCAAAGAGTTGTCTGACCATTGATTGGGATTGGACCTCAAAATTTCCGACTGACCCGAATCCCTCACCCTTACTGAGCATTGCATTTTCATTCTGAACACAGCTGCGTCCTTGTATTTCCTCAAAACTCAATAATTGCCTTACTGCCTGAACCTTAATTATTTGCATACCCTTCATTCCAAGTCATGATATTCTTGGCCGAGTTACGCTTTTCGCAATTTAGAAGCTGGTAGTAAGCTTTAAAATCCTTTCCTGCTTGTTTGTCATGAACTAATTTGAAGGAAACCCATGAGGATGGACTTAAAGAGTAAACTGTAATAATTTGGACAAAAAAGAAATAAAGGAAAACTTTGAACATGGATGACTATGTGAAGGAAATTTTGAAAAGAAAGACTTATCTGTGGGAAGTAGCCAGCTCCAATGATCATGACATGCATTTCGGATTGATCAACCTAATCCGTCCGACCAATCATATTCAGATCGTGGCATAAGTCCATACTTCAAAGATCAACCTTTCAGTGATCCCATTCTCTCGTTGGTTTATCTTTCAACTCACCATCGCCTTATGGTGCCCGCAAGGGTTTTCACCAATAAGACTCTCTCATTTTAAATTTTCTCTCATCTCACCATCGCCTTATGGTGCCCGTAAGGGTTTTCACCAATAAGACTCTCTCATTTTATGTTTTCTTTCATCTCGCCATCGCCTTACAGTGCCCCTGAGGGTTTTCACCAATAAGACTCTCTCATTTTGTATCTTCTCTCATCTCATGAATGGAGTGTTGCCCCTGATGCGAATTATGTCTCTATCTCGCTAGACTCGGCATCCTCAAAGATTGATCAGAAGGGCTTCCTTTGGACCGTAATGTAGACTTTTGGACGGGGTTAGAAAGAAAGGGTGACATGAAGGCTCAAAATAATTCAAGATGAAATGGGGTAAATTACAACTTTTGGAATCGGATCTTTTCGAATCCGAAACTTCTTCCCCGGTTTCTTTGGTGTCTGTGGGGAATTTTGGTTTTTGTTTTGATGAGACCGAACCATAAAGCTGCCTACGTATCCTTTAAATGAATCAGGTCGAACGTAGTTCAAAAAACTCTTTCCTTTTCTCTTTTGTTTGTTTGTTTCTTTCTTCTTTTCTTTTTTTTCTTTTCTCTTTTTTGTTTTTCTCTTCTTTTTTTATTTTTTTTTATTTTTCTTTTCTCTCTTTCTTTATTCTTCTTTTCTTTTCTTCTTCTTTGTTTTTGGCTACTGATTCCAAAAGAGGGATACGAAAGAAAATAAGTAAGGCTCAAAAGGGTTAGCAAAGGATGAAAGTGTTTGGGTAGCGGAACAAAATGTCTTCGTCATTTCAACTTCGAACATGCCAAGTACAAAATATGATTGAAGATGAGCAAAGAAATCATACATAATACCTCTTAAGTGCATCAGAATTAATAGCCATATCTGCACATTTTCCTTCTATGTCTTTTAAATACAAGGCACCATTAGGCAACACTCTCGTCACAATGAACGGTCCTTGCCAGTTTGGGGCAAATTTGCCTTTAGCTTCCACCTGATGAGGAAGAATGTGTTTTAATACCATTTGGCCCACCTCAGATTTCCGGGGACGCACCTTTTTGTTGTATGCTTTAGCCATTCTTTTCTGATACAGCTGGCCATGACATACTGCAACCAATCTTTTCTCATCAATCAGACGCAACTGCTCGAGCCGGGTTTTGACCCACTCGTTATCATCAATTTCAGCTTCTGCAACGATCCGAAGGGATGGAATCTCAACTTTCGCAGGTATAACTGCCTCAGTTCCATATACCAGCAGATAAGGAGTTGCACCCACTGAAGTGCGAACAGTAGTGCGGTAGCCTAGTAACGCAAAAGGCAACTTTTCATGCCACTGTTGAGAGCTCTGAACCATCTTACGAAGTATCTTCTTTATGTTCTTGTTAGCAGCCTCAACAGCTCCATTTGCCTTGGGGCGATACGAAGTGGAGTTTCGATGCATAATCTTGAACTGTTGGCATACCTCTTTCATCAAATGACTGTTGAGATTAGCAGCATTGTCTGTGATAATCACGTCGGGAATTCCGAACTGACAAATGATGTTTGAGTGAAAAAAATCCACCACTGCCTTCTTGGTTACGGACTTGAAAGTTACAACTTCGACCCACTTGGTAAAGTAATCGATGGCCTCCAGAATAAATCTATGCCCGTTTGATGCTGCCGGCTCAATCAACCCATAACATCCATGCCCCAAGCAACAAAGGGCCAGGGTGCAGACATTGTGTGCAATTCAGATGGAGGAGAATGAATAAGATCACCGTGTACCTGGCATTGATGACACTTGCGAACAAAACTGATACAATCCCGTTCCATGGTGAGCCAATAATAACCTGCTCGAAGTATCTTCTTTTCCAATACATGCCCATTCATATGTGGACCGCAAACTCCAGAATGTACTTCGGCCATGATAATTAAAGCCTCTTTAGCATCTACGCACCTCAGCAATCCTAAATCCGGAGTCCTCTTGTACAAGATTCCTCCGTTCAAGAAAAATCCACTGGCCAAACGTCGAATGGTTCTCTTTTGGTCACTTGTAGCATATACCGGATATACCCCTGACCTGATGTATTCCTTGATATCATGGAACCAAGGTTCGCAATCGATTTCCTCTTCTACCACATTACAATAGGCATGCTGGTCATGAACTTGGATATGTATAGGGTCGACATAAACCCTGTCTGGATGATGTAACATTGACGCTAGGGTGGCCAAGGCATCAACAATCTCATTATGAATCCTGGGAATATGTCTAAATTCGACTGACCTGAAGCTTTGACAAAGATCATGCAAGTACTATCGGTAAGGTATGAGCTTCAAATCTCGAGTTTCCCATTCTCCTTGAATCTGGTGGACCAATAAATCTGAATCTCCTAGAACAAGTATTTCTTGGACTCCCATGTCAATAGCTAACCTCAGACCCAGAATGCATGCCTCGTACTCAACCATGTTGTTGGTGCAATAAAATCGGAGCTGGGCTGTTACAGGGTAGTGTTGCCCTATTTCAGAGATAAGTATAGCCCATATTCCGACCCCTTTCATGTTAGCAGCTCCATCAAAGAAAAGTTTCCAACTTGGTTTTACATCGTGGTCAATCTCGTCAACATGCATGAACTCTTCATCAAGAAAATAAGTCTTCAATGGTTCATACTCGTCGTCCACCGGATTCTCGGCTAAGTGGTCGGCTAAAGCTTGGGCTTTCAGCGCGGTCCGAGTAACATAGATGATATCAAACTCTGTGAGTAAAATCTGCCACTTTGCAAGTCTTCTGGTGCGCATAGGCTTCTGAAAGATGTACTTTAGAGGATCCATGCGAGAAATGAGGTAAGTGGTGTGGGATGATAGATAATGCTTCAACTTTTGTGCCACCCAAGTCAAGGCGCAATATGTTTTCTCAAGCAGTGTGTACTTAACTTCATAGGGAGTGAACTTCTTACTGAGATAATAGATTGCTTGCTCCTTCTTTCCTGTGATGTCGTGTTGACCCAACACGTCGACAAAAGAATTGCCTAAAACTGTTAAATAAAGAATTAGAGGTCTTCCCGGCTCTGGTGGGACTAGCACTGGTGGATTCGACAGGTACCTCTTGATTTTATCAAATACTTCTTGACACTCGTCAGTCCACTTGGCTGCAGCATTCTTCTTCAACATCTTAAAGATAGGCTCAGAGGTTGTCGTGAGCTGAGCAATAAACCTGCTGATGTAATTTAACCTTCCAAGTAGGCTCATCACCTCTGTTTTGTTCTTCGGGGGTGGTAATTCTTAAATGGCTTTGATCTTCGACGGGTACAACTCAATACCGCGTCGACTGACTATGAACACCAACAGTTTACCGGACGGGACACCAAATGCACATTTTGCAGGATTGAGCTTGAGATTGTACCTGCGGAGCCTTTGGAAAAACTTTCTCAGATCTTTGACATGATCAGACTGCTTCTTTGACTTTATGATCACATCATCTACATAAACCTCAATCTCTTTATGTATCATGTCATGAAACATTGTGGTCATTGCCCTCATATAAGTTGCCCCAGCATTTTTCAGACCAAACGGCATTACCCGGTAACAATATGTTCCCCATGGTTTGATGAATGCTGTCTTCTCTGCATCTTCCTCGTCCATCAAGATCTGATGATATCCCGCGTAACAGTCCACAAAAGATCCAATCTCATTCTTGGCACAATTATCGATTAGAATGTGAATGTTTGGCAACGGAAAATCATCCTTTGGGCTTGCTTTGTTGAGATCACGGTAATCAACACAGACCCTGGTCTTGCCATCCTTCTTTGGAACTGGCACAACGTTGGCTAACCAAGTGGGATATCGAGTGACCCGAATGACCTTTGCAGTAAGCTGTTTTGTGATTTCTTCTTTGATCTTCATACTCATATCAGGCTTGAACTTTCGCAACTTTTGCTTTACGGCGGGACATGCTGGATCAGTTGGTAATTTATGAACTACCAGATCATTGCTCAAACCCGGCATCTCGTCATAAGACCAAGCAAAGACATCTTTGAATTCGAACAATGTTTTGATTATTTCCTCCTTCGCTTATGGTTCTAGATACACACTTATCTTGGTTTCCCTAACATCATCTTGGTCCCCTAAATTGATAGCTTCAGTCTCACTCAAATTAGGTTTTGGTTTTTCTTCAAATTGTTTTAGCTCTTTGCTGATTTGTTCAAATGCCGCTTCTTCATCATATTCTATTTCATCATCATACTCTACTTCTTGAATTGTTATTTCAGAATTAGATTGGCTTTTAGAACTTGGCTGAAAATTCCTCATGCATGTCATGTCACTGCAACCAGCGTAAAAAGAACTATACAAAAGAAACAAAATAAAACATTATTAAGAATATTGGAAAATGGGAAATTGTATTTCTTTGATAGTAAAAAGATAGAAAGGTTTGAGCGTCAAGATAATAAAAACTTAAAAAGAAAGATCCGGATTACAACCCTGGAACGACTTAGATAACAGGAAAAGAAATAAACCAAACTACCAAAACTTCTTCCTGGTGGGGAGAGGAGTAACTTCCCAATTGCTAAGCTTCACGTTCGGGCCAACAAATTGCACATCTGCCTTACTAGAGCCTTCACCAACCTCTACCATATTGACCTCTTCGAAAAGTCTTTGGAACCTATTGACCATCTTTTCATCAGCATCGACCACAGGTTCTGGGATTAAGGAGGTTGGAGGTTTTTTGGCTCCTGGTTTGACAAAAGACTTGGAAATATGTGGGACTGGCTTGGATAGTGACCATGCCTTCTGTCTTGGATTCTTAAAACTTTTCATGTCCTCTTCTGTGGGCGTGAATCCCAAACCAAACGTACCATAATTTCCATTAGGGCATATTGGATGCCCAATACCTTGCAGGGATGATCCCAGACCCTTGCCCGGCACAAAACCATTCTTCAGCATTTCATTCGCAACCATGACAGATGCGGAGGATAGCTTGGGACCCGGAATGCATTTTCCTTCAGTGATCTTTTCAACAGACACTGTCTCAAAAGTTTGAAAGACCCAAGGTCCCTTATCATCTTCAGCTTCAGCAAACTGAACAATTGTGTCATTGGAAGCTGCCAAATCTTCCTCACCGTGCACAACTATTTCCTGCCTGTCCCATTCGAACTTAACCATTTAATGTAGAGAGGACGGGACTGCCTTGGCAGTATGTATCCAAGGTCTCCCCAACAACAGGTTGTAAGAGACAGCTACATCTAGCACTTGAAATTCCATGGTGAACTCAACTGGCCTTATTGACAGTTCGAGCATTATGTCTCCAACATAATCTTTACCTCCTCCATCAAAGCCTCGGACGCATACACTGTTCAAGCGGATCCTTTCGGTGCTGACCTTCAATTTTTGCAGAGTAGACAAAGGACAAATGTTTGCACTAGAGCCATTGCCAACCAGAACTCTTGAAACAACAACATCTTCGCACTTCACTGTGAGGTAAAGAGCTCGGTTGTGTTCTGTACCTTCGATAGGAAGTTCGTCATCCGAGAAAGTAATCTTGTTTGCTTCAAAAATCTTGCCAGCTATCTTTTCCAAGTGGTTTACTATGATCTTATCAGAAACATGTGCCTCATTCAAAATCTTCATCAAGACCCTGCGGTGTTCATCGGAGTGTATCAGCAAGGACAAAAGAGAAATCTGAGCCGGTGTTTTCCTCAACTGTTCTATGATGGAATAATCTTGTCCCTTCATCTTCTTCAGGAACTCCTCAGCTTCTTCCTCGCTAACAGATTTCTTTACTGGCATCTAACTATCGTTGAATGGCTTAGCTTTACTTAATTCCTCAGGAGCAAAAGATCTGCCAGAACGAGTCAATCCTCCAGTTTCATTAACTTCCTCCTCCACTTCCTTTCCTTGGTATGTCACTACCACTTGCTTGTAATTCCACGGAACAACCTTGGTATCAACCACCGGCAGCTGGGTTACTGGTTCATTGATGATAGGGGTAATAGGAGCCCCTTTCACAACTACGACAGGCTTACTTGAAACACCTGGCACTATCACTTTTGAGCTTTCTGGATTTGCCTTAATATCTTTTGATATCCCTTTCACGACCAATACTGGTGGTTTCAAATTAAGCGGGCTTGGCTTTTCTGTCGCTCTTTCAACTGTCATAGGCTCTACTTTAGTGGAATCTGGCTCCTTAACCAAATTGTTTTCACTGGCTCGAATCATTATGATGGACTTATAAGACTTCTTGGGCTCCCCGTCCTTGTAAACTACTTCGATCATATGTGTCTCAGCATGGGCAGGCAGAGGATTTTGGTTAATGTTTGGATTGTCTGGGCTTTGGACTACAATTTGGTTCGTATCAATGAGCTCTTGGATTGCCCGTTTCAAGTGCCAACATTTTTCTATGTCGTGGCCTGGGGCATCAGAACAATAGGCACATCTTAGGGAATAATCGAGGTTCTTTGTAGGGGGATTTGGTATTTTTGACTCAATTGGCTTCAGGACGTCCAACTGTCTTAGCTTTTGGAATAGACTGGCATAGGATTCTCCCAGCGGGGTAAAAGTTTGTTTTCGCTGTTGTCTCTCTTTCCTATAATCTGGCCTTGGTCGAAAGTGTGGACCATTGGGGTTTTGGTATGGTTGTGGAGGTGGATAGGTATTTTGTGGAGCTGGGTAGGTATTCTGTGGAACGGGGGCACACCATGATGGGTAAGGAGGAGGTTGAGCATATGATTGTGCATGGTGAACAAAATATTGGGGTGGTCTAGCGGAGTCTTGGAGGTTTTGTGGAGAAAAATAATGTTGGGGTGGATTATATGGAGCTTGTGTGTAAGTTTGAGGTCGGAGTCGAGGATGGGTGTATTGGTGAGGTAAACCCCTCTGCCCCTGCCATGATCCGGAGACAAACATGGAAACATCTTCCTTCTTCTTCTTTCCTAGCAAACTTCCGGTACCACTCTAGATTGCTTGAGTGGTTGCATTTAAAGCAGAATAACTCATGATCTTACTGGACTTGAGCCCTTCTTCCACCATTTCTCCCATCTTTACCACATCATTGAAAGACTTACCAATGGCTGAGATCAAGTGTCCATAGTAAGTGGGCTCCAAGGCTTGCAGAAAGTATTTAACCATTTCATCTTCTTCCATCGGAGGATTGACTCGTGCAGCTTGTTCTCTCCAACGGAACCCATATTCTCTAAAGCTTTCACTAGGCTTCTTCTCCATCTTGGTCAGAGATAGGCGGTCTGGGACAATGTCTATGTTTTACTGAAAGTGTCGAGCGAAGGCCTGAGCCATGTCGTCCCAAGTGTACTACCTGTTACTGTCCTGGCGGGTGTACCATTCTAGAGCTGCCCCACTCAGACTTTGGCTGAGTGGGGCCATCAGCAATTCGTCTTTTCCTCTGGCACCTCTCATTTTGCTGCAATAGCCTCTTAGATGGGCAACAGGATCTCCATGTCCGTTATACAAGTCAAACTTGGGCATCTTAAATCCAGCAGGTAGTTGGACATTGAAAAACAAATATAGATCCTTATAGGCCACACTTACCTGGTTTCCCAGTCCTTGCATGTTTCTCAGTGAATGTTCGAGAATCTGTAACTTCCTAAACATCTCCTCCTGCTCCGCATTCTTGGGTGGTTTGTCAGTTTCAACATGAGTCTCCAATTGGGGAATGTAGGAGTAAGGATCTGGTATTTTGAAAGTGGGCTCCGGGGTATGGTAGCGGGTATCTGGGGCAGGAAATGCGGGTTCACTAGAGGATCGGTGGAGGGTAGCTTGTGGAGGAGGTACAAAAATAGGAGCAGCTGTCGGAGCAGGTACGAGGTTGTTTTGGCTGGTGGAGCATGAAAAGCTTGGGTTGAAGTGCCGGGGTAATTGTGTTAAGGGATGAAACCAGGTGCGTGTTGTGGGGAAAGATCAATGATATTGGCCATCTGGGATTGAGAAAGTGGTGGAATGGAAGTGGGGTTTTCTGTGTAGTTAGTGGGGAACGAGGGTGGAGCGTGTCCCTTAGCCCATGCCTGATACATTTCTGCCATATGATGTTTCAACCTCCTAACCTCCTCTTGCAGTTCCGATTCAGACTCAACAACCTCCCTTGGTGGGTCTACAACTCCAGTGTCTATTTCCTTGCTAGGCATGACTGTTTGACGCTTTGATTGGGTATTGTATGGATGACTTGCCAGGATGCCAACAAACTAACCACCTTCCTGGAAATAGTCAGAATATAACAGAAGGCAACAACACAAAACCACCATGTTAGCGTTAGGGCATTTATCAGATAATAATACCACATTACGTGCAATGCACCTAGCAACAAATAATGGCTCTAAAATGGCTGTGAGGGTCGCAAGGTCATATGGCATCATCCCGATTCACTTACTTCAATCTTGCCTTCTCTCTTTTGATACCTTTTACCAATTCCCTCTCCTTTGATGCAAAATGACTTGATAAAACCCAATGTGGGTTTCTTATGTATCATAAATCAAACCAAGCATAGTATTGGAAAAAGTGATAGAAAAATAGAATTCGGGATTTTCATTAAAAACCCTTGACAAGAAGCACGATAATGGAAGACCCGACACGCTTGGCTACACTTTGACTAACTTTGACACTACCTAAAAGACTTAGGACTCCTAGACAAGGCATGAGAGTAAAAGACAACATGAGACAATTTAAAAACACTTAAATAGGACGGGTCTTCAAACTGTTCCTCCGTGCTCAGGTTTTGCAACACGCCTCGTAGAGAAGCGCCAATGCTAGGGACGAAAACCTTGGCCTGTGCCCCTGCCTCCTAAAGATCAACCCTAAACAAATATTGCCCATGCTGCTCCACTTTTGCTGCCAATTCCGCTAACTGAGACCTTATCGACTCAAACTTATCCCGGGGGTCTTGGTCCGATGTTTCCTCAAAATCATATGTCTGAACTGCCCGCCCCCTAAGTTGTGTTGGCAATGGGGTACTGACTCCTAGAGGGACGGACTGTAACCAAATCAAGTACTCCTGAGTGCACTCGGGCCTGCCGATATCTTTTACTAATGTATCTTTCTTCATCCTCTTGGCATTGTTCCAGTACTGCACGCACTTGATTTCGTCAACTACCTTTTGGCTAAAATTCATGATGTGCCTCCGAAGATTCAAAATTGGAGGCTCCTCTTGTCGTCTACCCAACTGTCGCATTACCCTGATCGGCGTGTATGGCCTGACACACTTGAGTCCTTTCAGCATCAGGAAGGGTTGTATGAGGCACCCTACCAAAATATCATCTAAAGGTAGCCAAAGGTAGGCCCAAAGAACATTCTCGTTTGTCCTCGAACCAAGGAGCTCAATCCAAGCTGTGACACCTATTGGGTATGTGAACTTAGGAGAATTCATCCTACGCTCGATGCATATCACCCGATCCCTCAAAGCACGGTCGATGGGACAAAGTAAGGAAGCTGTGTGCAAATGCTCCATCATCCACAATTTCAGCAAAAGGTTACTTCCCTCGAAATACCTGACACATCCCCTTACTTCACTCAAGGCTCGATATAACTCTGCTAAGATCATTGGTACGACGGTAATAGTTTTGTGTTGCTTTTCATGAAATAGTGCCATTACCACTGACAGCAGACAGGTGCTAATGTGCCTCTCATCTAATGGAAAAACCAATAATTCCAACAATGCAAGGCTGAAGGCTTCGAGGCAACGTCTTTGCCACTTGGCTTTGGTTGTGCAAAACTCATCCCAAAAGATGTCAAAACTATCCTATGGTCCGATCTAACAAACAGATAATCCAAGGATAACCAAGACTGCTCAAGACACCTTAAATGCTTATTATCTTTTAGGCCCAAGTCGTTGAGGAATCGTGTCCTAGAGTGGTCTCGAGGAAGTATCATATTCTTGCCTATATAACTTAAGCGGGTGAGACCGGATACTTCCGCCAAGGTAGGGGTCATCTCACACTCTCCAAATTTGAAAGTTAAGTTTTACGGATTCCAATAGGTCAGCATAGCTTCCACTAAGTCCGGGCGGGGTGTGATATCAAGAAGGGAAGTCAGGGTACCCAGTTTATGTGTCAACTCATGCTGCTCTAATGATAAAAACATGTTCCACCACTTGATCAATTTCTTAGGAATCTTTACCACCATCAGCACTTTGGATCGAATTAGCGGATCCATACCTGAATGAAAGGAACATGGTTAACGACTCGGAACACTATTATGATACCACAACATCTCCTAATGGACAAATGCAAGACACAATTTGGCTATATTTGCAGATTGGCCTAAGTGGCTGAAAATGACAATTAGTGCAACCTTGACGAATTGACCCCTGAGCATGAGAAATACCTCGTTTAAAGTTCACATGACTCTAATACCCCGACAATCATGGTCTTATAGAATTATTTTGTAGAAATGGGCTATTTTTGCAAAAGTAGCCCATATGGCCAAATGTGGCTAGGGAGGCAAACCTGACACGGACGGACCTTAGAGTAATATGACACTGACTCATGGACTCAGGATCTTAAGATGTGAGCTATCGAACCACCTTTGCAAAATGTCCCTTATTTTGCAAAAATAGACGATGTGGCCAAAAGCGGCTAATCATGCAAGATTTGGCTACGACCCCAGAAGCCAAGAACCTAAGACTCACTAGGAAGACCGGACCCTATGTGGGTTGCCTACGTATCCCGTCCCGGAAGACGAGAATCAGGTTCACGTAGTTCGGAAAGATGCAACTAAAACTGTATTTTCTTGAAAGATGTAAAACTCTTGTAACTTTTCTTGAATTCTTGGAAAATGATGAAAAACTATAAAATCTCTCTTCTTTTCTTCTCTTTCGATTTTCTCTTTCTTCTTTCTTCTTCGGAAAAGAATATGGAGGAAAATACTGGCGGGGCCCCATTTTACTTCATTTTCACCCTTTTCTCCAAGACATCGGTCTGCCAATTGACCTTTTTACCTTCACAGATGCAGCAATTAGCACATAGGATGATTAAATGTCATTTTGGGCCACGGGCCCATTTTGACAAAATTTGGTCAAGGCCCTTACCAAGGGACACGGTACCTGGGACCGAGCCCTGCTAGGTCTAAATGACATGATGCAAATAAAAGTGACCTAAGGTTGACCTAAGTTTGGGGTTCACTGACAAGGCAGTTCGGGGAAAGCGAATGGTCGATGGTGGCTGCTTAAGCTTTCCTCCCACTCCATACGTCCGTCGGCTTCCCCTCCTAAATTAAGGGTGACTCAACAAAGGGTTCGTGCACGTGACGCGTGCTCCGGGACTTGTTGTAGAAAGAATTGACCGGGTGATGCATATGATGCCAGTTATAAAGCGATAAACACATAAAGCAAAACCGTAAACACATAAACAACTAGCAAATAATAAAACATGAAATCATAATAGACGTAACAAAAACATAAAAGTAACAAAACACGAAAGCATAATAAAAGTAAGTAAAGCTAACAGAAACATAAAACTCAACCAAACATTTTAAAAGCCAACAAACCAAGTACTAGCTCGAACCCGCAAAAATGAATTTTAATATAGTCCCCAGCAGAGTCGCCAGAGCTGTCACTCCTCCTTTTTACCGGGATGGCGATCGAGATTTTACTAAAACCCTTTAGGTGGAGAAAAGGCTTAGTAAAACTCATAAAAGAGGTTCCCAATTTTGGAAGCGACAAGGAGAGAATTAATCAAGGGAAATTTAGAGTCGCCACCTGACAATTGATTCTGGTGTGCCAGGCCACCATTTTAGAACTTAGATTCAAAACTAAGCTCACACCAGAGATTTGGGTAAGGGGGTTCATTTGACTCGAGGAGAAGGTGTTAGGCATTCCCCAAGTCCCGTGAAAGGTCACAGTTGCGTACTTGATTTAGTTGGCTTTTAGATAAAAACGCAGAGGAGGTTTGAGGTCATTCCCACCTAATAAAGAAAGAAAACATAACTAAGATACTAGTAGTTTTACTTTCGATCTATATTTACAAATGCCTCGGGGCATCCCCCGGAATATCAAATACATAAGTCTTTCGGGGCATTCCTCGGATAAATTTAACTAAGGAATGACCTCTCGCCTCAAAAGTTAATAAAAATGTCCTAGTACCGCCTACCCAGGTGTGGTCGGCCTAAACATGTTACTAGCGAGCAATATAATGAAATAAAATAAGATCTAAAATAAAGAAGAGATAAAAGTTCAGTTCATGGTCTTTTTCTTTTAATGTTTTATTTTCATGCATTTAACCGAACCTAGTCCCAAAAATCACAAAGGATCAAGCAAAAGATGAAATGTCATTGTGAGTAGAGAATATGCGATCACATATCTCGTATGCAAACCGTATCCTGCGTGCTAGGATCGCGAATTGGAACAGAGTCTTAGGCATTGTCCAGTGTCGAAATGTGATCACATATGCGATAGCAGATCGTGTATGCGAACCGCAAATCGCACGCCGGGACCGCAAATTGAATCAGAGTTCTGGGCAATGTTTCAATGTCGAAAATGCGACAACTAAGCCAGAAATGCGAACCGCATTTCAGTTATGCGGTCGCATAACTTACCTCAAGCGTGAAAATGCGATCCGCATATCAGTTATGCGGCCGCAGATTCGAAATAAGGCACAGCTTAATCCTATTTTTTTTGTTTCAATCCTGATCAGAACGTGTTGTTTGACATTAATTACTCTATTCTATTTGCTAAGTGTGATTTATACTCGTCAATTCGCAGAATTACTAATCTAGGAAAAATAAATATTCAAGACTTTACTCATGCTTTATTAATTCAAATAGAGTAAACAAGAGTCAAGAGATGGACCTGGTAGAGAATTCCTACTGGTTTTGAAAATCGAATCAGTTATGGAGCAACAAACCGCGACCAGAAGCTCGAACTGGCAGGCAGAATCGAAACTCCAATACCCCTTTTCTACCAAAGTCGATGTTGAATGGAGTAGAAGTATATGTTCCTATGTTTTTTTTTTTTTTTGATGTTTTTGAGAAGGAGATTGAAAGTAAATTCGACCTCTCTTTTGGGTTTTCCTTTGTTTTCAGAGCTTCAAACTGACATCAGAACAATATCGGAAACTCTATTTTTCAAAGTGGTCGTTCTGATTTCTCTTCTTCTTTTTGTGATTTTTCTTCAACTTTCTGGGAAGAAGAAGACTAAGAAAAATGGGGTTATTCTCCAAATCTCCTCTCTTGCTCTCCAAGGATTCACCCTCTCTAGAAGAATCCTCTGAAAAAATCCGTTGGTAATGAGTGATGGGGTCGTGTATAGAGTGCGTGAATCCTCAGGGAATTATTCCCTTGTCAGAGTTGGTTATTCATACGTGGCTGAGAGAATTGGGCTGGGTTGGATCATTTTAGGAGCTACTGGGTTTGGATTTATATTTGAATTGGGCTTAAACAAAAATCTGAGGACCAATTTTAAAGCCCAATATATAAGACCTTGATTGAATTAAAGCTTGGGACTATTTTGATATTTTCTCAATTTTGAACCTAAAACATAATTAATTTTAATAATAGGATGAATTCCTGCAAAATAAGCTGAAATAATTGTTTTGAAATACTACGGCTTCTAGAGGTGATTCTAACGCGTGGGTCAAAAATTACATGTCTACAGCTGCCCCTTTTTGACGGGAAACATGGAGTGTTTTCAGGCAAAGAACAACAAGACATGTTTTTGACCCGACTTCTGCTTGTGAAAACAAAAATTGAAGGAAATAGAATGT